>BMAO01009661.1:221665-328495 GCA_019973975.1 Trichonephila clavata | reverse complement strand
CTGACCGAGTTACGCCTACATAAAGTTGAAGCACCTAAATTGCTCAGAAAAGGGGGTCGTATATAAATTGAACTTAGAGAACAGTAATTCACTATCTACAGAAAGAGCAAAAGAAAAACATCATAGTAATATTAAAACATCGTAGTAAGCATAAGTGATCATAATAAGTAAGAGAAATAATTAATTCAACCAACTTTCACCGAAGGTAAGAAAACGTGATTATGCAGATTAAGTATATAAGTTCTGTATTCGCGAGTTTTGGGAGTTAGTGAAGTGAGAGTTCATGAAGTGAAAATCTAAGATTGTTAAATTGAGAATTGAAGATTGCCAAAGTGATGATCGCTCGAATGCGTGGTGATCAAGTCGACGTTAGTGTACAAGGCCTCAACTATAGCATTTTGGAAGTACAAGAGTTCAGGTACAGTGCTTCTTATTTAAATAGAATTTAGAGATTGAATTGTTAAGCGCGTCCGAATTAGAAATGAGCTAGTATAAGTTATCGTAGAAATTAGTTGAACGTCTGTATATATTATCCCCATGCTAACTGGTCTCAGCTTCGCGCTCTATATATTGATAAAAACTATCTTAATTGGATTATTATTGTGTCGGTGTTGATTATTGTGACAAATGAACGATTTCAGTGAATCATGTCGTCTGATCAATTAGTTGCGCCCATACTTCTAGCCGGGTCCGAGAGTAGACAAGGGGGATTAGAGGGAAGTAAGAATAGTCCCCCATTACAGATAGACAATTTGTATAGCTGTATGGCAAACAATAAAAGTTAAATTAAAGAAATACAACTTGTACTGAAAAGATTAAAACAGCTTGTTTTAACAAATAGCAGCAAAAATAAAAAAAAATACAGGATTTGCCGTTCAAATTATAGCATAATGTGGAATGATGCGCCAATCATGAATCAGGGGCTTTATTATATCAGAATGACCAAATTAACTTAAATAATGTTCAAAATGACTGCCTAAAGTAGAAATGCAGTACCGAACCCGCGTCAGAAACCACCTGTAGCTTCTGCAACATAGTTGGTGTCACAGACCTGCATGCCATGCTGATTCGATTGAGTAAATCGGATTTACACGTGGATTCACGTTCGTACACTTTGCTTTTTAGGAAGCCCCAGAGAAAGAAATCCAGAAGACTTAGGTCGGGTGATGGCGGGACCTCCGTAACCGATTATTCGAATGTCAAATGTCTGCACCAAAAATGTACATGGTTGTGCAGATTTGTGTGCGGGTGCTTCATCATGCTGGTACCACATGCGTGACAAATCCCGTAAGAAAACTTCATCTTCTAAAAATTCGGCTAAGGGTCCAGATAAAATTTCCGTGTTTGATTCTGATGTTAAAGGTCCATCGAAATACATAGGCCAATTAAGGTGCTTTTTCATATTCCGCACCACACATTCACCAACCAATGCACTTGGTGGCAATTCGGTCGTATTAGATGTGGGTTTTCGAGGGACCAATAATGCGTATTCTCTGTATTAATAGTGCTTTGCCTCGAGAACTGGCATTCATCCGACCACAAAACTTAATTTAAAAAATCTGAATTTTCATCCAGTGTATTTAACACGAAATTGCAAAAATCAAAACGACGCTCCTGGTCTCTGGGCTTTAGTTCCTGCGCCAGGACTGGACGATAAGGATATGCACCGTACGTATGTAATATGTTCCACACCGTCGATTTTGAGTAGGAACAAGCCTTGCTAATATCCCGGACACTACTCTTAGGATGAGCCAGGGCATATCCTAGAACATCTGCAGCGGGTATCCGCAAGCTTGAAGGTGTGAAACGAGACAAGGGAATACGTCTATGACAACTCCCAGTTTTTTACAAGCGTTGAACAGCACGGGCAATTTTACAATAAGATGGATGTCTTCGACTGAGAAATTTAATGGCATAAAGTCTTGCTACCTCTCTCTTATTTCGATTACACTGCCCATACAACAGTACCATTTCGCAGTATTCTTCATTTGTATTCATCTCGTTCTCCCGTACTATAATTCGTAATATTAGAATACGACAGTATGCAATTACAAGCGACTACACAACAGATTTTTAACGTTCGCCATGATCAGTACAGCAGCAAATAAGTCCATTTTTTGGAACTGCTTTTGAAATGTTTTCTTCGTCCCAAATTTTTTTTTATTTTGCCAATGTTTTACACATACACAGAATAAATTTTATTTCTTAAGTACTCAATTATTGTATAATTAACGTAATGTATGTACTTTTAAATTTAAAAACGATTTACATAAGAGTGACGTGCAAGAGCGAAAGTTTCCTGGCAGAGTTCCAATTAATTTCACTTTGGAGACGGTCACTTAATAGCTTCTTGAAAGCGGCCGAGAAAATGGATGAAATGTATGATTTTCAAAGTTCCATAACTCGACCAGTTTTTATCGTAATAGAATGGAACTTTTTGTGCTTACTTTGTTTTTGTGTGCTGCATCTTTTCCTAAAAGTAAGTGATGAGACTTGGGGACCGTATAAAAATTTAAATTTTGTGATTTTTTCTAAATGGATTTTTTGGTTCGAAAAGCACGTAAAATCATTCTTTACCTTTTAAAATAATTTTTTTTTGTGTGAATTTCCACATAGACGGCACTATAGAGGGCGCTGGCGACGCGAGCCACGAGCGAGCGAGCGAACTAACTAGAGAGGGAGATTAGCGAGCGAGAGGTCTCGACGAGGAGGTCGGAGCCAATGCTGGAAAAGGAAAGCAACCGGGATCTAACTGGCCGTGTAGGGACCAAGTGGCCCGATGCTGGAAGGATAGTCACGTGAAGGTGACACATCCATCGCCTGAATTCAATAAGTTAACAGGAACTGTATAAGAACATCATTACAATTGTGAACTGTGTTATGATAAGTGTGAAGAGACTGAGAAACTATTGTTGAGTACGAGAAGAAGAATTTGTCTAAACGCTGTCTATAATATATCTGTACAGTAGAGTGTGTAGTACTGTAATTGTCTACATTAAACGTTAGTATTAGTTAAAAACAGTGTAGTCAATGTGAATACCCCTAGAACTCTGTGTCATAACACCACATATATATATATATATATTTTGAATATTCTATTTACTATCTCATGTTCCACAAGATAATTTTGTACTCGTTAGTTAGCGCAATGTCTTGCAAAACTAAATAGTTTTCTAATGCATTGTTTTTGCATTTGTGGAAAACACATCTATAATGAAAGAAAGGAAACAACTTATTAACAGATTCAATGTTAAAATCTAAATTTAACAAGAACTGCTTCTAAATTTTAGTTTGCAAATTCATACAAAATACACGGGATTTCTCACACAGCTATAAACATTTTAATGCCATTCAGAACATTGTATTTAAGTGAAATATATTTCTCAATGTATGTGCATACAAAAACAAGTATAAAAACAAATTAAATTCAGAATAAGTAATGCGATTGCATCTAATCTCAATAGACCTAGATTTTGACATTTTTCGTGAAAAAAAGCAAGCACATATCCCAGTTACTAAACATAATGCATTGATAGGTGATATTAGATCACAAATTAATATTATTAACGGGTAAATTATATAAAAAAATTAGATTATAACTTTTTAATAATAAATGCAATACTTTTTTTTAATTGCCTTCACATAAAGTGACTATAACATGTTGATCTACTTTTAATATTACTTTGAGATATATTTTTTGAAGTATGTGTATGGGATGTAGTTTCACGAAAACACTTTCAAGCTCTAAGGGTTCCACAAAAGCATCTTCAAGTTCTAGGGGTTTCGGGAGTTGAAAAAGTTTGAAGACCCCTGGTTTAGATCTATGAATTGGAGGAGGGGGGAGGGGGGGGGGTCAAAGTTCAAACTTCCTTTTCAAAGTTAGTTTTAATTTCTATTATATGTTGTTTGATAGTTTGTTTGTTATCGCAGACAACATCAAGATACTTGGTGAGCTGAGACCATTGGGATTTTGTCTTGTTAGAAAATTCTAGAGTTATTTTATCAGTGTATCACATTGAAGAAGACAGCCTCCATTTTTACAACATAAAGTGAAAATTTTCAATAAAAATAATGAAATTTAAGTAATGAAATTAAAATTAAACTGTTACACATATGTAATAAAGGGGTGTATATATATATATATATATAAAATCTTCCAATTATCTGTCAATAGGCTAATACAAAAAAGAACCTAAATTAATTATTTTTTTAAGGTTTATTTAAATACTACAATCAATTTTACTAACAAATAATTAAAATTGTATAATCTGAAAAGTTATATGCATATATAGTTATTGATATTGCTTTAATCAAATTTTTTACATAAAAAAAGTCAATTCATAAGTAGTTAAGAGATTAATTTCAAACAAGTGTTATAGGCCATGTGCTCTTTCACCACCGCTAAAGTGTAGATTAGGGGGCCCTTTGGATTTGGCAATTTTTATCTAGATATCATGGTGAGATAACGAATTTATTCAGGCAGACAGTATAACTTGGTAATTCGGAAGTAGCTTGGCAACCGATTTCGGTCGTCAAAAGAAATTGACATCACCAAGGCCCCCCTCTTATCTACACTTTAACCAGACGGTATATAATATAAGAACTATGTATTTATAATATACTACTTTATTTATCTCAAAATCAACAAAAAACTGCAGTTTTGTTTCATCCTAATAAATAAATGTAGGTCAACAGTATTTAAATGAATAAATATTTAGCACATTATATTAAAATAACAAATAAGAATTAATTCTTAGAAAATATGTAAAGTCTCTACGTGTTAAAACAGAATAAATAAAAAGAGAATTAATAGCAATGAATACTTCTCACTACAATAAAATAAAAATAGAGTAAAAGTTTTTTTTATGAAACAATATTTGTATATTCATTACTTACGGGATATTCGTAATAACATGAAACATCGCAAGGCAAAAATTTGCACTTATTTTCATGATCTGGGAGGCAGCCATTTTCACAAATTTTACTGTCTTTGATTTGAAATTTAATCTCTGCCGCTATCTTTCTTTCCATTACAAAAAAAAAAACATTAATTAATCAACAATAAATATTATGCTTGTGAAGTATATATATATTTTCTTATAAATCCATGTGTGAAGTTTATTTTGGAATTTTTTTTCCTTCAGAAGATGAGGGGCATAGCATAAAGTTGTTATAACTACTCGAAAGGTTTGCTTATTATCTCTTCATCTTCGGAGAAAAACCCAGTCTGCATGTTTGTAAACATACAAAATCTTCATTTCAGTTCAGTTCTTTGGAATATTAGCACAATCTCCAAATGAAAATATACTAATATATATATTTTTTTGCTAGAATAATAAAAATCTATTAGAGAATTTTAGAAATTTGCCGATATTTATAAAATTATCATATGTTTTAATTAAATTTTTCAATTTTAAAAGTAAATTTCAGATTAAAGTTACCGGAAAAAATTAACGATTATTTTTATGAGAAAAGTGGCAATACTAAATACTTATAAATGTACCATGTGGTGAAAGAGAACGTAAATACACTAGTTTCAGTGTGTGTGGGAATATTTATATGAATGTGAATTGTTTTTGGTGACAAATAATATTTCTACGAAAACTGACAATTTCATTAGTCGGCCAATATGCCTAAAAGCAAGACCAGCATTGGATTAGGTAGAGCGCTCGTCAAAGCCCATAAAAAAGGAGGAAAATTCGTTACGCCGGATGGTTTTGTAAGTAGATTTTATATAAAATTACCAATTATGTACATACTTTCCCGCTTCGCTGGATATTTCATAATGTTGCATGACTATATGTTAAAGTATCGATAAGTAAGTCTTGGTATTAAGCCTCTGATTGTATTCATAAACATTCTTATAGCCCTTGCCTCTAGATATGAAAAGGACAAGACTTTAATTTCGTAAACGGAACTATTTTTATCTTTTATGTCCCCATATACTTTCCCAATGGGAGTCAATTTCCGTAAATCCAGGACTGTGGAGTCGGTAGAGTAAATGACCCACTCTGACTCCTGGAATTTTAAACTTAACGATTCCGACTCCCTCCTGTATATGTAATCATACACACACTGTGTTTCTGCTTAATTTTTAGATATAAAAAGTAATAGATACTCCAGAAAAAAATGGATGGGATAGTAGACTATTTATATTAATTATCATTTACTAGGAAATGTGAAGCACAGGCATAAGTAATTTCTAAGAAACAGTATAGATTTTGCAAGACCTTCCTTGATTGAGGACCATTGATCCAGTTTGATAGACTTCAGAGCTGAGAATAGTCTTTCCACACTAACTTGAGTCGGAGAAAGAGCTGTTACTGTTTAGGCTATTTCTTTTAACTCATCAGGATAGATTTTTCTAAGTTCTATAAGAGGTTTTTTCCAAGAGAGATCATATTTCTGTATTTCTTCAAGAACTGCGTAGAAATCTTGTTTGTATTTTTAAATTTTTTTTTATATCTAAAAGCTCTTGGTTCTGTATTTTCATCACTTTGCCTAAGCCTTTTTAATATTATCTAAATATTTCTTGAAATCTAACTCATCATTGGAAGAGGATGATAGAAACTCATTCACTATGTCTGCAGTCTAATCGTTCTGATTTGAATGCTTCCAATTGTTCTGAGAATAATTTAATTCTTAGTAAAAGTTCATACATAGCTTTTTTTTTGCATTTTTAATTTGTTTGTCATCCCAACAAAATTTGGTGTTTGGGATTTACATATACTAAACCCATCAAGATCACATTGTGTAGCAAACTAGTTACTCTTTTTTCATTGAGAAAATGATTCCTTCTGCTATTATCCGGTAAAATCCTAGCACAGCACACTGTTGTATTTGGCGACAAAAGTTTTTCGCCAAATGGCGGCAAGCAAAAAAACCCCGCGTTTTTCAAAATGGCGTCAGACGTAAACAAGAGGGGAAAATGTGGCTTTCAAAATGGCGTCAAGAGATGAAGAACATCGAAAAAACGTGGTTTCCAAAACTGTCAACAAAGAAAACATAAAATCAAAAATAAGAAATTAAATGCAAATTTCGAGCATCCATTACAAGATTCTATCAATCCTTCATTCACACAAAAAACAATCATTACTTTCTTACCTTTTATTCAGGAAAAAAATCCATCTGTCGTGTTTCTGCGAAAGAAACATGGGTTCTAAAACAGCTTCAACAAGAAAAACTGAAAAAGCGTCGCTTCTAAAACGCTACAGTGTGAAAAAAAAATCCAATATTAATGCCTTAGGCTGATGAACTAACGATCTCCATTTCTCTCAAAAACAAATTATTTTCATATTTCGGCCATCCATACCTACCGAAATATTTTCTGTCGTTCACTCATTCTTAAAGCAAGTATTTCTTTCTTACATCTTTCATTCAAAAGAAAAAATATCCATTCGTCAAGCTTCAAAAAAGAAAACTTTGTATCCATAATGGCTTCAAGAAGAAAACAGAAAAACCGTTGCTTCTAAGATGAATAGTGAGAAAAAACATCGTCTAAATTGAATTTATCAATGCATCTTCCTTTCTCTCTAACAAATATTCTTTCAGCGGTTGTTTCATTTTAAAAAAAAAAGAAAAAAATCCACTCATTCCTTTAACTTCAGCTTTCTAGAAAAATCTTACACGACTTCAAGTTGACCATCAGAAAAAAATGACCGCTGTCCAAAAAATCTGATCCGAATAGGGTTACTATTCCCTAAATTTGGCAGGGTTACCATATTGCAAACTTTATCGCCAAATTTTTTGGCACCAAAAATTTGTTGCCAAGAAGTGTGCCCTGCTAGGATTTACCCCAATTATCCTTCTCATTTTAAAAAAGGAGAAACATCACATTCTTCTTTCTTACAGAAACAAGCCTTATGTTAATTCCTCTGATTGTATCTTTTTATGTAGCTATATATGATGTAGAAGGAAGACTTTCAAAGAGTAGAAAGAGACCAAGATCTTTTCAAAATTTTTCTATTAATGAAACTGTGGGTTACCTACATCTTTTAAAAAGTACTTAATTCTAACAGCTTCTATATCTTCAAATATTTCTTCCCCATGATGTGGATTGATCAATAATTGCCCCTTTTCCTTCTTGCTTCCTACAAATGACATCAATTTTGGGATTTGTTGTTATTGCTGCTTGCCTAAATTTATTAATGAGATTTGTTGCATGAGAATCCGTCAACCCATCTCAAACTGTAAGGTGTGGATTACACACAGCGTGTGGTTTATTAGGAAAAGTTTTGGTGCCTCTTTAACAACATCTAAAGTTTTCATATGATTAATATTCTTTAAGTTTCAATTTCATATGCAGTCATTTATTGTAACAATTTCCTCCATATTATCAGTAGCCATACTAATTTGATATCAGTATGTTACATTTGCTAAGTTTGACGATAACATTACACTATGATAACCTTGATTCTGAACTTTGGTTCTGTGGTGGCCATCAATTTTTTATTTATTTCTGTGTTATCAATGCTGGTTTAAGCTAATTTTGGACACTGGGCGCAGATCTACAGGCACCCTTGCTACTGACAGATCGAAATTTATGACCAGAAACTTAGGTTAAGTCAATCTTATCCATGCTTCTGGGCGTCTGTCGCAAGTGCCCAATAGATAAACCAGCACAGTTTATTTTTTCATTTTTTTGGTAATTTATTTTTATGTATATTACCATTATTTATTATTATAGTACATATTAAAATGAATTTTTATTAGTTTATATTTATGGCAGTATCCCTATAAATTTCTGACAATTTTAATTCTATTTTTTCCACAAACTTAAGCATTTCAATACTTAGCGTTGTTTAGATTGCAGGTTTTGTCTTCTGTCATTTTTTCCAACATGGATATTTCAAACAGGATTGTTAAGTACTAGGATTTTTTATAAAAGAATATGAGGGCTTTTTTATGGTGTCTTTTTATCGATGAAAAGGATTGCCAAATTCATACTTTCTTTGTTTCTAATAGTGTTTTTTAATTCTCATTCTTGATTAAGATTTCACTTATTTCAACCATCATGAAATGTAATAAGTGTGGCAGCAAAATGAAAATAGTTTACAGACAGGAGAAGAAATTTGACTGAATGTTTTATTGTGGATCTTATGATGTAGATTTGTGCGGCCACAATAGTAAATCTGTCAGTGCTAATTTGATATCTGAGTGCTATGTGCCAAGTTGTTTATGTTCGCCCACATCGGCAATACAATATGGCTACCTTGACATTTTTATTGTGTGGTAATGTGGTTGTGTCATGAGGATGACACATATAATAGCTACTTTTTAGGTTCTAATTTTATATGAGTGCTACTCACCAAGTTGTGGTTTATATTTGCCAAGAAGGGCAATAACATAATATGGGGCAATAACATAACAATATGGTTACCTTGATATCTTACTCGTGTGGTAATGTGGTTGCATGGGGATAATATATATTAGAGTGAATTTTTGTTTTTTTACCATAACGCTATTAATTTTAGACAATTTTAATTAGATTTCTTTAAAATTTTAACTATTTTCATTGCATTTGTTCGTCAAGCAACTATTTCAATACTCTGTTGTATTTTGTGCTATTTTCAAATGTGGATATTTTTAAATATATCAGGGGTGTAGCTGTACTGCTTTATCAGCCGTATTGATGTTACAGGGCCTCCAAGCTACAGTGGCACTAAAATAGGTAAGCAAAAAACCGCAAAATGTTAATGAGCCTCCAAAAAGAGTTCCCAAGGAGTTTTGATACAGGGCCTACTCAGGATTAGCCACATCAGCGAGAGATGCAAAATTTACTTTTGAGTTTCAAATTTGGTGAATCAGCATGCTTTGGGTAGCCATGGGCTTCTTTTTCTTGTTGTGAATTATGCTATAATAATGCCATCTATGAGCTGGAAAAGTGATGATTCTTTTCCATTTTGCTAGGGCAGGTCATGAAGTTGCCAAAAATGTTACAACTGATGCCAAATAGAATATTTTCATTTGAACAGTATGAAAAAATTTAGCCAATATTAAAATGATTATTCTTCCAAAATTAAAAATAATTTTATAATTTAACATTTATTAATTTTTTTATGTGCATATTGTGTGTTGTTGCCAGTGAAGACTGCTTGGTGAGTTTACATGCCAGGGAAAATGAGAAAGTACCGAAGTTACTAAATGAATCAGTTTAATAAATAACGGGAAATATCTCATCCTCCCATCTCCATTATATTTGTTTATTAATATGTCAATAAAATAGAAAATAACAATATTTATTAATGTATATAGTCCATAAAAAAAAGGTTGAATTGTCGAATCGGCCACTTATCCCGCCAAGTGTTTTTTTGCCAAATTGATAAATGCGGCAAATCTGGTAACTCTGCTGATTTTCTATAAGTGAGGGAGAAGTCGGATCGCGGCATTAAAATGCGCTAAGTTGGCGATTTTTCAAAATTTGACGGACCAGTGGCTGATTCAACAATTTCACCAAAAAAACTCAGTTTATCATTAAACTTTTGTTTTCAATTCACTTTAATTTCATTTGAATTCAAACTATCCTACAAAATCTGGAGTAGAAGTTGACATGTTTTTAGCGACTCCAACATCTTTTGCTCAAAAACTGTCCAACTCTGACTCAACAGACATGCATAGAACCTGTTCTTAGAGGTTTTCGGTGAACTCCTTATTTAACACCGATTTTTTGGCATCAAAATATCTCGCAAAATTGCACCACATAAAAAACATGCACTTTTTAAATGGTTTCTGGAAGAGATTGCATGTTATCAACTAAGTATGCTAAAACTAAGAAACCTGTGGTGTAACCGAGAGTATTAGCCCCCCCCCCCCTGCAATGTCAGGGTTTGAGCTCCAAGTTGGATTTTACAAAGGATTGCAAAACCATAATATCATGCTTTAAGACCACTAGTATCCTGGGCTCCCTGCAATGCGGGGGTGTACATTATATCACTGGAGAATACTTAAACCATTTTTAAAATTACTCAACTTATTTTGATAGCCACCAATCATAACACCTTCATTTGCTCTGCAGTCATGCAAAATACCTCTCCACTATGGTATTTTTATTCATTTTCAAATCATTCACCATAAATTGATTCATCTTTTTCGGAAACCAATATCTTCTGAGACAAAAGATGTTACATATGCTCAAGTGGCTAACAGTGAACCACATGCCCTTCCTTATATTCCTTTGTAAATAGTGGAGAATGTCTTTTTTCTACCTAATAACAATATTATTCATAGCCATCAATCTCTCCCTTTCACATGAACAAAAACATATTTTTACCACATCAATACTTCATTCATACATCAATCAACCACTTCTTTCATTCAAAAGTGAAAAAAAAAATCAGTTGTCTCTTTCAACCATTTTTTTCCCCAGCCATCCTTTCAAAGTGACCACCGAGAATATACTCACCATTGTCTGAAAATCAATAGAGGAAACTAGTCCAGATAAGGTAGAATTTTTCTCCCCAGTTAACTTGACACAAAAATCTCGCTATAATTTAACAACATTTTTTTCATCTATAATATCCTTCCCCTCCTTCCCAAGACCATTCTGCAAAACTCATTCTCAATAAATCTCTTCTTCAACAAAAGAAAACATGTTTGCCAAATTTCAATTCTGGGGGTTATGATGTGAATTGGAAGACCTTGTGATGAATGAGTTGCTTTTCTGCTGTGCATATATAAATAAATGTTTTTTGTAGAAGCATGCACTGTTCACATAAAAAAAATTTCTGGTATACTACAATTATAATTTTTTACAGAGGCATGCAAGTGATCTTCCTGATGGCCGAGACTTTGGTCGTCTAAATTTGCATAGTGTGACCGAACAAACATCTCTGAATGAATTTCTTGATACAGCTGCCTTAGCAGAAAAAGATTTCATCCAAGGTATTGAAAGATTTTAATCTCAACTATCATTTATATTTTATAAATCCTCCCGATTTACATAATTACTCATTTTATTTATTTATATTTTTGTAATAGTGTGTACTTAAAGTAAATATTTATATATTAGATAATGGTTCCTATCAGTTATAAGGACCATGAATATAGGGTAGAACATTGAAAACAGGTTAAATTCTTTTATGTTATCCCTAGTGATCTTTCTCTATTTTCAACCCTCCTTCTTGTCCTACAATGCCTCTTTCCTTTCTGGTCTAGATTACAGTTTAAAAATATTTTAAATATATGTGTTTATTATTGAATTAGTTTGTTTTACTTAGATTACTTATAAATTGTTATTAACATATTTTGGTTTTCATTTTATATTGCATTAAATTGATTTTATTTTTCTTAAATTTTTCTCTATTTTGATTTTTGTATTGCTTATTTGTTAATCATTTTTTACTAACACCGTTGGTTTACCAACTTGCATGTCTGCTGTGTTCGGTATCCCATAAGGAGGGAAATGGTGTTCTGGGGATACCTTTGTATTCCCCTTGGCCTACGCTTCACTGTAGATGGGAGGCAGGAGTAAGTCCAGAGACATTGCTGTAGGTTAGTGCTGTAGATAAAGGGTGTGGTGGTTTTATCTGTTAGATCCTCACCCTAATGCTGTTGAACTATATTCTGGGTGTACTCCAGGTAAGCGCCTTGCTGGGTTTTTGCCAGATGACTGGCACACTGCCTCCCTTGTTGGACTCTGTGGTGGATGGAGGCACACCAGGATGAAGATTTTCTCGTGCCTATGGATCCGAATATGCTGTGTCCAGGTAAAGGCCTTGTTTTACCCTCTAAACCTTGTCAAAATTTCCAAAAATTCAAGACTCTTGCTGATTTTATTACCAAACAATGAGAGGGCTAATAAATCGCCATTTGCAGTGAATAAAGCCATTGGAATAGGGGGTGAACTGAAATCCATAAAACAATTGTGTTTCGGGGATCTACTTATCGAAGCAAACACTGCTGTACAAACCAAGTTTTTTCTTCTTGCAAAATCTTTTTTAAAATTTTCTGTAACCATAAGTCCGCACAAATCCCTCAACTCCTGCCGAGGTGTTATTTCTGAACCTGACTTGTTGACAACTCCCGAAGCGGAAATCCTTGATGGGTTCTCCAGTCAGGGTGTAGTTCAGGTCAGAAAGATCACTATTAAAAAAGACTCTATAATTGTTCCTACAAAACATTTAATTTTAACTTTTAATAGCCCTTCACTTCCCAGAACTATAAAAGCTGGATATTTAAATTGTAAACTTCACCCTTATATTCTGAATCCTTTGTTCTGTTTCAAGTGCCAAAAGTTTGGACACTCATAAACTGCCTGCCGTGGACAATTAACATGCTCTAGATGTGCATCTGTTGGGCATGCCTCCTCAGATTGCAATCTGGAGCAGAAATGTGTGAATTTTTTGCAGCCTCGTTCATCTGATTCCTAATTATGTCCAAAATGGGAACAAAAAAACAAATACAAGAAATTAAAACTAATAAAAACATCTCTTACTCAGAAGTATGTAAACTAATAGTTCCTCAGTTGTCCCAAACATATGCTCAGGCTACTAAACCTTCACCCATATCTACTAGTACTCATACAAATCCAAATTTAACCAACATAATCTGCCCGCCTTTGCAATGCCTGAAACCCTTATTTTCTGAAAATCAGATGTCAAGTACATCATCTTCAATGCCTTTAGCCTCCACATCATCAACTCTAGTCCAGCTATTTCCTTCCACATCTCCAATAGTACCTGCCATACCATGTGAATCTCAGCCACCCATTCCTAATTCTACTTCTACTGACAATAGTTTACATACCTTGGTTTCAACTTTACCAACTGAAAAATGCCTTTTTCCTTCCACTTCTGATAAATTGTCCACTCTATCAACTGAAATCCAGCCATTAGTCCCTCTACTTGATATTGCAACTACCACATCAACTAGTCAACTGTCTATTTCATCTAAAATTCCTAAAAGTTTAAAACAAAATTCTAAAAATAGGAGAAAGCGCACAAAGGATCAGAAACCAGAAATTGAAATAAAAATGACACCCCAT
Source organism: Trichonephila clavata (assembly GCA_019973975.1). Classification (NCBI taxonomy): domain Eukaryota; kingdom Metazoa; phylum Arthropoda; class Arachnida; order Araneae; family Nephilidae; genus Trichonephila; species Trichonephila clavata. The sequence goes on along the minus strand of BMAO01009661.1, from coordinate 314,514 downwards.
AAGCTGAAGAAAAGCTATGTTCATTAAATTTCAGAAGACGAGCATATGATTGTGTCCGATGCAGTTGAGAAGTTAATAGATCATCATATGAAAACCAGTTTCTCGCATTTCATGACACCAACCAAACATAAAATAAATTAATTAAAATTTACAAAGGAAGTTAAAGGCATTAAAAGTAATTTGGTATCATGTTTTATATCAAAACCATTGTTTTAAATTTCACTTCTTAGTATTTTAACATAGTGTAGGAATAAAAAGTGATTTTTAAATACGATTTTAATTTTAGTTCTTAAATATACTGTATTCATGTCATTAATTAAAAATTTTTAACTGTGTTTTTAAAAATTTTATGGAAGTTTGAACAAATGTTTGGCTTAGTATAGCCGAAGTCAGTTCTTGCTCCAATAAACCCCACAATCACTCACTCACTTTACGTTGTTGTGTTTGTGTTGTGAATGTATTGGTTGCATCCTATATTGTTGCACTCCTTGATGACAAAAATTTGGCATGAAAAGTAATAATTTTTTAAACTGGTAACACTATTAGTTGTAAAACAGCGCAGAATTCGACTCCCCCCCCCAACATGAAATCTAGCATCTATTTCATTCTTTTTTACACTAAATGGAAGCTTTCATTTAAAAGGAGGATGCCTGCATATTCTTCTTCATAAAGATAATTTCATTCTTTACCCTAATTTAGATTTATGATCAGAAAGAAGGAAGAGAAATAAATATGTGTGTGTGTGCGTGTGTGTAGCATATATATTCTGAATATGAGCCTATCTTTGTATAATCTGAGATAGCATTTTTTTCTTAGAAATGTACTCATAATTTGAAATTTGTATACTAGCGCAATAAAAAAAAATCCTCTAATTTTTAACATGTTGCCTTTGGAGTAAAAATGCTACAAAGTGGGTAAAATGGGTGGTGTAAAATGCCAACCAATACGCCATCTGAAGCTATCACATTTGTTCCCATTTTTTCCCCTTTGAAGTTATCTTGTACATCATCTGTGCTTATCTAGTTTTGTACACAATTTTTTAGTTTGGAAAATTAATGGAAAAAGTAATTTGTATATGGCTTATTTCAAACTACAGATGAACACATTTGCTGAAAATTCTAGTAGCAGTATGGTTGCTCTGCATTTTTTTATGAATGACAAAGAAGTTTGAAAGTGGGACAAAATCAAAATGCAGTACTTACATTTATGAGCTGGAAAAAAGAACTTGCAGATTTTTTGATTGATTTTTTCCATGGATACAATACTACATTATATTTTCTTTTAAAGAATTCAAAAGTTTCAGTTTTAGAATTTTTAGATTTGGATTCTGTCTTAGAAGAATTAGATCAGCATCTTCTTGTGTTTCAGCCAAACTGTCCTAATTTAAAGGTGAGGGAAAATTAACTACAAATTCTAGGTAAGGTATCTGCTACTTTATTGTCTCCACCAGAAATAAACTGAATATTTAATGTATACTAGGTTCTGTATACTGTACTATACTGTTGTGTACTAGGTAACAAAACTGTTATGTATTTGTCTTTGCTAAATTCTGCTGGAAAGCAAAAGTTAGCAGTTTGTTATCTGGGAAAATTGCAAAAGAGCGTCCTTTTAAAATGTATTTAAAATGTTTGACTGCTAAATAAATGGCAAGAAGTTGTCATTTGTTTTATATTTTCTTTAAGATGGTGTTAATGACCAAGAAAAGAAACTGAGTGGTTGTTTAAGTCCTTTAACTTCTTGTTGATGTATAGCTCCCACTGCTGTATCTGATGCATCTGTTATTAATGATAAGTTTGCATCAGGAACAGGGTGTGCTAAAAATGTGACTTTGCATAAAGCATTTTTGAGAATTGTGAATGCTGTTTTTGATTTTTGGGTCCCAAAAATTTGGTACTGTTCTTTTTGTGACTTTCTAGTATTTCTGTAAGTGGTTGCTGAATTTTGGTACAATTTGGAATGAATGGGTGGTAAAAATTAACCATTCCCAAGAACCAACTTAAGCTGGTAGCAGATTTGGGCTTAGCAAAATTTTTAATTGCTTCAACCTTCTCTAGAACTGGTTTTAGGCCATTATAAGTAATCTTTTGTAACCCCAAGAAACTTATTTTGAAGACACCAAATACACATTTAGAAGGGTTGATGGAAAGTCCATATTCATCAAATCTCTAAAATAGTATTCTCAGATGTTTTTTATGTGCATCCTCATCTGTGGAAGCAATGAGAATATCATCCAAGTAATAAAATAAAAAAATCTAATCCAGAGAGTGCTGTGTTCATGAATTTCTGGAAAATTTGAGCTGCATTTCGTGAATCGTATGTCATGATAGGAAATTTGAATAGTCCAAAAGGTGTCATTGCAGTTTTTGGAATATCTGCTTCTATCATACTTATAATGATGTCATATATTGTCTGGTCGGCTATCTTGCTATTTCGGAACTGGGCCTCAATCTGCAATAACCATGCTCTAGGATCAGGTTTCCAAAATGGCAGAACCTTAACATTAATGCTTGCAACGGAATCAGTAGCTTTTTTGTCCTTTTTAAGTTGAAATTTTGAATCTTAAGAATTCTTCTTCATTTTATCGCATCTGGAATCACTAGTGTAGGTTTTATTAGTAAAGGATGTGAGTCAGTTTAGTGGAATTAGTGGTAAATATAAGATAAATATCATTTCAGAATATCTTCCAAAACATTTTATTTACAGCACATTAACTATCTCAAATTATATTCTATTGTCAGAAAATGTTTTACATTAGCCAAGAAGTAAAGTACAAAATAAATCGTCTGCTAAAAAGTAATATTTGGCAAATAAGAATTGTATTATTATTAAAATATCAATGTATACATAAATTATTATCTAATTACCTAAATAATTAATCAATAAATAAACAAATAATAATTAAGTTAATTATAATTATAATTTTAAATGTGTAAAAAATGTTTTCCATTTTGAATTAAATCAGTTTTCAAGAAAAAAGTAAAGAGTTAAATTTTCTGTACATATTGTTATAATACCAGGTAACTAAACTTGTTTTAATTTCATTACTCTGATTTATAAAACTAATTATAACTAATACAGTTCTATATTATAATAGTAAAACATATACTGGCTGATATAACAGGACATAATTTATATGATTATTCATTAAATCATCTAAGCAGGTAAGGGGATTTATGATCATTTATTAATATGATTTGCTTTTAAATTTTTAATTAAATATTGGTGACCAAATTTGCATGCAATATATTTAAGTATTGATGACCATGTATGTATATATATGCACACACACGCACACACTCTTTGAAATTATTTTACTTTACAAGTATGAACTGAGTAACTTTAAATTTGAATGTAATGTTAATGTTAAAATTGAATATGCTTGTGTTAAAAAAGTAAATTAAGTCTTACTGCATACTTTTTAACCTTTTGTTTAGTTATTTGAGTATTTTTTCATGATACAAACATTTCTTTAATAATTTTAGCTAAACCATTTTTGGATTTAAAACAAAGTCTTCTTATATTATTTGAAAAAAAATCTTTTTGAATACAAAATTATTAAAATTATTTATTATATCTATGTAATTTTGTTTTGAAAATAAATTTTCTGAATTTTCATATTAATAAAATCTTAAATTATTTTTCTCTAGAAATGAGCAATATCACAATTGTTAATCCTGATACATCAAGTGGTTTGCTTACGGATGAAGAATTATCTGCATTATCTTTGATTCAAGAGGAAAATAAAGAAATCTTATGTATTCCTCGAAGGTTTGCTTTAGAAACTTTCATTTTCTTTCATAATTTTTAAAGTAAATATAAGGCTATCCATTATGAATTATTAGTTTATGTGCTTATCATTTTCAAAGTTTCAGTCTTGATGTTGATAATAAGTATTTACATTGAATGAAGTATGTCTGTATTAGTACAAGGAGAAACTGGACTTGCTTTAGTTATTTCAAACAGATTTAGTGGAATTTTGAAAAATGTGCTTGTGTTTAATTCTTAGTTTGTTTCCACTCAAGGTCAGTCTACTCTTCATGAGTACCAACAGGGTTCAAAAGTATTAAAACAATTTTTTTTATAAATTCTAACTTACCTTGATATAAATTTTTATTGTTTAAAGAAGTACTTCCTTTTAGAAGCCTCTAAGAATGAAACTTCATAATAGACTAATTCATTCCATCTAAAATGCAACACCAATATAAACAAATATCAAAGTCATATTTTTTAGAGATAACATACAGTACAAGGGAGAAATAATTGACAATTCAGCATTCTGTGAGGTGAGGAAGACATTGAAATCAATGTTGAGTATTGCTATCATGGTTGGCAATAAACCCCTGTTATGCACCTCAGCATTAAATAAAAGGGTGGATCATAAAAATTGGCAGGCCAAAGTATCAATGCTTTTTGATGGATTAATATGGCTGAAATGTTGCTTGCCACATATGGTCACACATTATCCTGTTAAAATGTAGCTACTAGCAAGCTTTGAAGGTAAGGGAGGACTTCAAAGTTAAAGCAATGATTGGTCACTGTACCAGCAAAGCTTATGAAAGGGATACAAGAGAGTAATCCACTAGTACTCCAAGCCATGATATCAGGTGTAAGGTTGGTAATGTGTACAAGATAATAATTAAACATCCTTTTTCCGTGGTGTCTCCAGATTCTAACCTGACTCTTGGTGTTGCAGGCAAAAGCATAATTCATATTTAAGACAAGGCTGTTCCATTTAATTTTCTATGTCTATCATGAAATACACTGTAATAAAAGCATGCGAGTATGGTTTTGAGAACAAAAGTAAATACTATCAATAGATGCCTTGTGGTCATTTTGCTGTGCTGCAAACAATGCAAAATGTACATGTGGACACTAATAGTCCAAATTTGTTTAAATGGGGATTTCTGATGTGACAGAGCAGTTCCTCACAGCCATTTGCAATATGTATATCATATGTATTGGTGTGATGAGGCCTCAATTATTATTTTTTTTATTAATTTCATTCAGAGCAAACGATTTTAAGCCTTTTCACTATTCCACTTATTGCAAATCCAGGAACTCTAGACAATTTCTAGCCTACTTCTTTCATCACATAGCTCCTCCCTTTTGCCACCTCTTGCAACACTAACAGCTAACTATCATAAGGACTCTTAGCCACCAAGTCAACGCAAAAAAAATCAGGCCCCCATTTTCACTTACATTGGATATGGGATTGAGGATCACTATGTGATGAGGTTGATACAACCAGTGTTTATCAGTCATTTCCTCCTAAATCTATTGATTACAGATTCATATCATTTGCCTGGTTATGTCTAATATGATCACAGATTTTTCAGAATAATTCACATTCTTTATAGGTAACAGATTTCTTGATCAGTTGAATCCTGAAATGTGTTTTAATGCTTTTAATCTTCAAAGCATACTAAAGTTGATCATGCCAAACAGCTGTGCACATGTTTGTGACATTACTGGTATCCATGATTCACATCTGCACTAAAATGCTAATCATTAATATATCACATAGCAGTTTATTCATCATGAAAATTTCATGTGGTTTGGATTCTTCCTTCATGGTGTTGCTTTATTTGGGTGGCCTGTGAGTGGGAGTTATAGTTATATCTCACTATAAAGCAAGGTAAGGGCTACTGGCAACGAACCTCTTAATTTTGAGTCTCAATCAAGGGATGAGGATGACAACTAAGCTGGCACCCTCCTCTCCAAACTAACATGTCAACTAGAGGACTTTGAACTAACAGATTTAATGTGTAACAGCCCCCTCTACACAGCACATCTTCTGTGGCACCAGAACTCAAACTCACGATATACTGGCTATGAATTTGCTTCCATAACCACTAGGCTGATTTAAAAAAGGGGGCCAAGGGAGGGGAATGACAAATTATGGTGCTTTCCCTTTAACTAGAAGCTTTTTTTAAAAACAGTTTAAGAAAAATAATGTGCACTTATAATTATAACATTCTCATATTTTTTAGGATTATTATGAATGGTAATTTTTGTAAATTGGTTGTCGAAATTCTTTTAATCTTGTATTGTATATATTTAAATGTGTTGAAGTTTGACTGATTGTAATTTATTACTTCACAGACCTCATTGGAATTTATTACATATGACAAAAGAAAAGATAGATGCAAATGAAAAAGAAGCTTTCCTTAAATGGAGAAGAAATATAGCAAGGTAAATAATTTTTTCTTTATATAATATTTTAAATTGCAAATTTATATGGATCTGTTATTTTTATTCTGGAATATTCATTTAACAGTACTATTATTATGGTTTGGATAATGATATTTATTTGTATGCACCTCATTTAAGATATTTTTAAAGAAAGAAATAATTTGGTTGCATACTTTATAAGTATGAAAGATTAAAGAGGGAAAAAAGTTGATCTAAAAAGGCTTTGTGGGTAAATAAGTTAAGGCTTATATTTTTAATTGATGGTTCACCAATATTATGGTCGACATATAAACAAAAGTGTATCAATTTGTTGACTATGGAAAGTGAGTACATAGGTCATCAACTGAAGCAGCTAAAGAATTAATTTAGATGATATGAGTATTAAATAAATTAAAAAGCCCTGTTATAATATACATTTTAAAGTTTATAATATTGTGGTCAGGTACAAATTTTTCAAAATTCCCATTTAAAAAATTCTAGCACTAAACATATTGATGCTAAATATTATTTTCTAAGAAATCTTGTTTTAGAATACTTATTCAGTTTGAGATATGTCAATACAAAATTAAGTTTTTAAGATTTGTTTACCAAGCCACTGCTAAAAATTAATTTACAGAACTTGACTAATAAAAATTTTCAATGGGTTTGTAATGTTACATTTTTGTTTCAATATTGAAATAAAATTTAAAACTAATTTGCTGGAAATTGGATTGCAATATTTTTTGGCATGCTTGATACAAAGTATTCCTTATCTTTTTTTTATGTCTAGTTCTACATAAGAAATGAGTGTTTTTAATTTATCCAAATGATGTGTTAGCTCTTGTGAATAGGTGGAACTACCAGATTAATGCAGCTTACATTTTGATGTGTATATATGTCATGTGACACAAGCAGTTTGACCTCCTATTCTGATTTTCTTTCAGTTTTGATCATTTTATTTTAAAACCTGTAATAAGCTTTAGCTTTAAAAAATTTGTCATTTTTTCAGACTAATGTTATGTACTCTACATAATGCAATATTATATTTCTGCATTTAAGTTGTAATTATTGTTTCTATTGCTATTATATCTTTATAAGTATGCTGATTGTTTGATAAGTTTTGTTCAATAACTAAACATTGAATGAAATAGGACATCAAATTTGCTCCACCATTCTACTCTTTTGTAATTACTTTTTTTATAACAAAAATTTAAATGATCATTTAAACTAGCTGAAGATTATAACAGTTTCTTAAAATTTATATATATTACACTGATACAATGTCATTTGTGAAACATTTGAAGAAGAGCAGAACATCTGAATCCCTAATGTGTAAAAAGCTTCAATGATCAAAAAAGTTCAAAGGTTGGATTGGAGTATGTTTGTGTAAGCTAGTTGTAATCTAACAGAAGTTAGCAGGAAGCATTTAATTAAAAACAATTTATTTCACAAAATTTAAATTTTTATTAACTGTATTAATAATTGATCTTTGCATGCAATTTCTATCTGCATCAATTTTACCAAATAAAAAAAATAGCTTAAATGGAAAAGAAAGTGTATGCATATGAATAGTTTTTTACACTACTTTTATACACGTTATAATGTAAGATTAAAATTTGTATTATATGGTGGCAGTTACAGAACGAATATACATAATTATACATATACATCTTATATGATTAATGTTCTGGAGGCAATAAGTTATAGTTCTTTTATATTTATGTTAAATGTCTGCATTATTTTCTACATCATGTAGTTCAATAGTTTTAATTTATTTAGATTACAAAATTTGATTAAATCCTACCTTTAGCTTCATTTTCTGAATTTTATCCTAAATGCTCTTGTATATGACTACTTGTTCCCCCCCCCCCTAATTTTATCAAAACTTATTTTCAAAAGCTTGATAATTTGAGTTTTTTTAACTGCCTAGTATCTACTCATAGTTATATTTATTATGGAATATCCACTAATCACTACTAAAAAACCTCATGCTCAGCATGACTAGTGACGTTGAACTAATTTAAAATTAATTATCTCCTTACAATGTAGGAAAGGATACAATGTTATTATTTGCGACAACAATTATACATTTTACATGTTTTATTTCATAAAAGAATAGCATAGCAAAAAGTCCATCAACAAAGGAAATAGAAAAATGCTAAATTTGTAATGTTTTATTTTTTACTTTATCTGTTCTCAATATTTCTGAATAATTGCTTATAAGTTTATTATATCTTATGTTTTTCAAGTTATCCTTATTATTAAATTACTTATTATTCAGTATTTTTAAAACATGGTTGAATTAGTAGAATTTTTCTGTTTGATTTTTTGTAGAGTGCAAGAGGCAAAAACCATTAATTTGACACCATTTGAAAAAAATTTAGAAATTTGGAGACAATTGTGGAGAGTTATTGAACGCAGGTAAAATGTGTATCTATTTATAGTTTAATTAAAATCAGTTTATTTTAATATAAATTCTGGAATTTTCAATTCCTTGCATATTTTATGTATTACTCCAAAAATTGTGTTGCATAATTTTGCTTTTGTGAAGCAGCTCTTAAAATTTTTCTTTTCACAGCACTACAAAACATTTTAGTTCATTAAAAAAATTTCTCCAAACTGGCATCCCCTTTATTTGTATTATTTTTTAAAAATTTTTTAACATTACATTATTAAAGGTTTTTTTATGTATAAATATGAATTATTTTTAACTGTTATAAAATAATTTAATTAACTAATATATTTTTATTAAGTTTTTTTTTCTTTAAGAAAATGTGTTTATAAAACAAATACCTTTCAGTTTCTGCCTTTTCGCTTGAAATAATACTAATAATTTTTCTAGTGATGTCATTGTTCAAATTATTGATGGAAGAAATCCACTTTTATTTCGATGCCATGATCTTGAAAAGTATGTGAAAGAAGTTGATGACAGAAAAGTCAATATTTTATTATTAAATAAAGCCGATTACATGACTGAATCAGAAAGGTAATTATTGTTTAAGATAATTATTAGTGTGTAACATATTATAAGTGAAAGTTTAAATATATGTATATAAGTTAATTTAAGTGAAATAATAATGTTCAAGAAACTTGTTTAATTTTTTAGAAAATGCTGGTGTGAATATTTTGATGCAAAAAAGATGAAAATAGTTTTCTTCTCTGCTTTACAAGAAGGTAAACGACCTCCAGAGGTAATTATTTATGGCTTATTCTCAATTCTTTATCACTGTAAATTTAATAAATTCAAACAAAGGAGAGATTAATTAAATTAATCAATGCATGTCTTTTTATTAAAAGTTATTTAATTTGTAATTGAAAAAAAAATCTTTTAAAAAATAATTTGTGTATTTCTGCATTTGCAAGTAGAACTAATAGAAATACAATAAAAAATGTCAGAACGTTACTTTTTTCAAGGTGTTTGAATATAAAGTACCTTGACCTTAAATGTATAAATATGAACAACATATTTTCATTACTATTTTTTGAGGAATATTTGAAATTTTTATTCACTTCAAAGGTGAATTTTTTTCATATTACGTTAACAACAAGGTAGTATTTTTTCTGTTTGCTGAGTTATTTTGTTTGTTCAATTATGAGCATAATGAGAGGGGGAGAATTTTTAAATATTTTAATCTTAAATGTTGATTAAAATAAACATTTTCATATTAATTGAATTTAAATATTAAGATTTAACATAAAAATACTATTTTAAAAAAGGTAGCTTTTGTATATTTAATGTGTACTAAAACTTTGAGAATCATTTTAAAACGTTATTTCTCTCAAAGGCATATAGGTTTCAAAAAAGGTGGGAGGGAAAGAAGTTAACCATTAAAAGTCAAATTATTTAAATTATAACATTTTTGAAAAAGAAGTGAAGTAAAGTTTTAAAGATTTCATTTTATTTTCATTTTCTTGCTTCTTTTTGAAACAGCATTATGAAGATTTTTATGTATACATACACATACATAAAGAGGAATTATATACAGTTGAACCTCTGTTTAGTGAATTTTTTCCTAGAACCAAGAATATAAAGGATAGTGCTACATGAATATCTCTATTTAACAAATTTTCCTCATAGCAAACTTTTTTTCAGGATTTAGCAACTTTGTCAAATAGAGGTCCGCTGTATATGTAATTTGCTGTAGATGCTATGTTGTCATTATTTATCTGTTAGAATTAAAGTTAATTCAATATTGCCAATGTTTTGTTGTAATAAGTGTTTGTTAAAATTGCATATAGTTTCAATTTGATCAGTTTTCATTTTAAATATTTATATATATATATTGAAATTTTAATTTAATAATTAGAATATCTCTTATTTTTGCTTATATATTTCTTACTTTCTAAGAAATCAATTGTGGAGAGCAGTGCAAGTTAGCAATATTAAATTAAATTTATATTGTATGTTTCATTTTGCTATAGTTTTATTTGAGGCTGTCTTTGTTTAATGTTAAAGAGTAGGATCCGAATTCAGAATATTTTTTCAGACATAAAAATACTCCAACATTAATATTATATTGGGTCTTCACTATCCTATAGAGCAGTGGTTCTTAAACTTTTGATCGCCGTGCCCCCTCCCCTTCATATATCAGCCTGACATCGTAGACCCCAAGATTTTAAACATCTTTTCCTTACTTCCTACTCGTGGTTAAGTGATTTAAATGTTCCTCAATAATCTTAATACTTCCTTTGCTACTTACACAGACTTTTTCAACACTTCCTTTAAGAAAACCTTAAACATCTAATTAAAAATAATTAATGTTGTAATAATGATCACAGAACCCCAAAATTTGTTGCCAATGATCGTGGGACCTTGAATATTTTTTAATCAATGACTTTTCAAAATTTAATATCTGATATTAAATGAAACAAGTATTATTTTAGCACCTCAGATTTTATTAAATTAAGCAAAACTCAAAAAAAAAAAAAAAAAAAATTCAGCATTTAAATAATTAATAAAAATACAAAACATAAACTAAAATAAATGGAAAATTTTTATTGTTAAGAATGCACCTGCTTCTTTGATTCCATCATTCTCTTAAAATTGGGCATTAGGTTTGATAACTAAACTCTCATGTCTGGTGCAGCATCAAGTTTGTTAAGATATTTGGTTTTTGTCTCAACATGTTTTGAATAACCAGCTTCGCACAAATAAGTGGTTGCAAACAGCAATAGAATTCGAATAGCCTGTGTGTTTTATAAAATTTGGATATTCATCAATTACATCTGACCAGAATATTGTTAGTGAAACTGTTCTAAATTTGGCTTCTAATTGTGTATCTGAACTCAATTCAATCAAATTTTCATAATACGATGAATGAAATCCTTTTGATCGTTCTTTTATTTTAAAAGGATTTGTACCCAGGAATTATCTTGTTTCACTAGGTTTGGAAAATAATCACTGAGTGATTACTGTAAACTGAACAGATGTGTTTTTATACCATCACAGATTTCCATATCTAAATCCACTTCAGATTCTTCAAGAAAATCACTAAGCGTCTGGAAATACTTGAAGTTATTTTGCTCCTCAGCTGAAATTCAATATTGTATTTTCCTTGAAGGAGGCAACCAATTTATCTTTTGCTTGCAATATGTTGACTTGTTTTTCTTGCAGAGCCAAAGTAATTTGTTCAATTTTCCAAATATGTCAGCAAGGTATGCATGTGTAGATCTCCAAGCCATATTATTTAATCTGTCTGATAATTCAAAGTTATGGCAAATAAAATAAGCCATCAGTTCCTTTCTCAATTTAAATATTTTCACAAGCATTTCACCACACGGTAGCCATCTAACTTCCGTATGAAGTAAAGTGATGTGAAGACTTCCCATATCTTCGCACATGACTTTGAAAATACATGATTGCAATAGTTTACTTTTGATAAAATTAATAATCTTCACTGCTTTGTGTAGAAGAGATTTAAATGTCACCAAAATCCTTTTTGTTACTAATGCATATCTGTGAAGAATGCAATGAGTACCGTTACAATTTTTAGCAACATTTTAAATCCGTGCTACAGCACCACTCATTTTTCTTGTCATTGCTTTTGCTGCATACTTTAATACATTTTCCCCATTTAATTTCATGCATTGTTGTAAAATTATCAATGCAGGGAAATATATTCTCTCCCTTGGGGTTAATATTCACACTTTCATATAAAAGCAAATCTTCAATTTTTTAAAATTAAAATGATACAGAGCGAAAACAAGCAAAATTGCTGATCCAGCAACATCTGTGAACACTTCTGGTTGTTATACATAAGTGTTACACGCCTGCAGCAGTCAAATAAGTTCTATTTCAATATCATTGACAATATCTTTAATATACCTTTTGCCCAATACACACAAAACAATATCCTGAACACAAGGTTTATAAGTGATTCATCAATAACATGTGCCTCAACTGCTAGAGCAATTCATTAAGGTACTTTATATGATGCTTCTGTTATCTTTTGATTACCTGTTTTGAATCCCCCCCCCCCATAAAACTCTTTCTTTTATTGTGGCTTTCAGGTTTTCTTTTTAAAAAAGAAATATCTTTGCCTTTATATGTTGGGTGATTTTTTTCCAAATGCCTCAGTAGTTTTGCTGGTGCTAAGATGCTGTTTGTTAATATTTTGTTGCAAAGCAAACAATCCGCATCTGGAGCCTCCTCATCACTAGTACTAGTACATCCAAATGACAGGTAACTAATATCATATTTATGTCTTTTCGTTGGCACCACATGTCCGAAATTGGAAGATGAGGTTGTAGCTGTACGGAACTAGAAATTGATGGCATTGCGGGTTCCAGAAAACCGGTATCTGTAGATTATGCGATTTCTGCATTACTACTGACAACATCAGTTTTCTTTAATTTTCTAACCAACGATCCATTATAAGGGCAATTTTTATGTTTTAGATATTATGGTATTTCTTTTGATTTTGAAACTTTGTTTGGATTCTGAATTACAGTTAACGTTATTAATACAAGGGCACAATAGCATTGGCGCAAATGGATGGTTAACTGACTTTATTTACAAACTAGCCCTCCTACCAGTCTTCCGGTGTATCCTTCCGCCTATGTATTTCTACCCGAAATAGTATGAAAAGGCTCCATTTTTGCTTAGGTTTTTTCAATAATCCACAGTTTTTTATTTATTTATACATTACTTTTATTAATTATTTTTCTTTTCCATCTAATTGATGTTTAAGAATATGCAAAGCAGACAAGTCAGTGATTATGATGGAAACAAATAAAAACGTGCTTTACTTGGATCAATTGGTGCGGTAATAAGAAGCCAAGGGACATATATGGCTACATCTATTGGTAGAATCAAAAGTTTGATCCTGGTTAAACATCCATACTCCAATATATTAAACAAAAAAATTACATAAAATCCAATAAAATCTGTCACACAGAACCCCTAAATTTTTTTCTTGGAACTCCAGGGTTCCACAGATTTTACTTTGGGAACCACTGCTCTAGTAGAACATGGGGGCAAGTAGTGATCTAGTCTAGGATGGCATATCTTTCAATTGTTCTAAGAGACCTTTCAGGGGGAAGCAACATTATGTGAGACCTTCAGGGACGTCTTAAGACTTCTGAAGGCCTTGGGCCCAGTGGCATAATGTACACCCCCACATTGGGGGGGGGGATTCTAGGGAGCCCAAAGCCTGACCGACGCTAAGTACGTATTTGGACTTGGGGCTCAAAACCTGACTTTGCAGGGGGCCCTAATATTCTCCGTTACATCACTGCCTGGGCCCCTTCACAAATGCAGGCCCCACCCAGGGAATTAAAAGTAGACCGTACATAGCATACGTTGGCAAATACTCGTACAAACAATAACCCGAAACAAATAAATGTGCACAACTTAAAATCGCACAAACCGACTTGATCGACTGCCGCTTTTTGACTGAATGAGTAATGATGGGGTATTAGGGTATGTCTAAGCCTGTTAGTGGAAGACGGCCATCACATGTAGCCAGTTGACATAATGTCCAAAATTCCCAGTTTTTTGGAGAATACAACTGGAAATTATATTTAACCATTGAAATTATTCGAATCATGATCTTATAAAGGCTGAGTGGATAGCAAGAGGAGGCTCCCATTGTGGCTGAGGCCCTGGACCCAGTTGGCCCATGCCTTAAGACATCCCTGGAGACCTTTACAGACCCCTAAGAAGATGCTGAGGACCTCCAAGGGCCACAGACCACAGTTTAGGAACCGCTGCTATAGAGAACCATTTATATCACAGTACTTGTTTTTTTATCTAATTTGACAAATTTTTTCTGGTACAAGATGTGTTTTGCATGTTTTCTCCTATACTGTAATGCTAAATGAGCTATTCGTTTGCATGTTGAAATAAAAAATTGGCTATGTATGGAATATTTTGAAATTTTAAAAAATCTGTATACTAAACAGATGTATGAATTATATATAATGTTGTAAATTTTCATGAAAATTGAGGCATTTTCTATCTAAAAATGTGTTCTGCATTTAGTTCAGGCTCTTGTACATTTGGTGAAGGCAGCCTTATTTTATGTGTATTAAATATGTTGCATTAGTATTCTATTTTTAATGTGTAATTTATTCCAGTAACTTCTCTTTCAGGACATTGAATGTACGAATTCTGAGAATGTAGCTGAAAATAATTGCTTGAACCAAAAGAACAGTCCTGATATACTTTCAAGAGAGCAACTTATTCAGTTTTTTAAACAAATTTTAAGTGAAATTCCTAAAATTGATGACCATGTACCTACTGTTGGCTTGGTAAGATGTTAATAGATTTTTTTCCATTTTAATCTTTAAAAAAAAATTTATTTAACATTCTGTTAATCACTGAAAAAAGGAAACTACTTCACTTAAAATTTGAAAAAAAATTTTAACACTTGTATACGAAAAATGAAATTAAACAAAGAAATGAAAAGAACCATAGATGATAGTGTTTTTTCAAAAATTGCTTGTATAATTAAAAACAGATGATAAACATAAATTCCTGCAAATGTGCTTTATCAGTGATGGTAAAAATGAATTGAATGGACACTGAGATTTTTGCTGGCATAAAAAGGTCTATTGTTTCTAAACTGCAAAAGTTTCTTTACCAAAATAAATAAATAAATGCATTGAGGTCTTCACTGTGGAGGCAACATAAATAATTTTAAGCTCATACCTTCAGGACAAAAACAAACCTTCAAGTATTCTGTTAACAAATAAATGAAATCTGTTGAGAAATGTTTTGTTTTTTGCATATTTTTTTATTAAAAAAAAAAAAATCACACCTCATGTGCAAGTGGTTAAACATATTAGAAATGTGTGCTTTCTCATCCCCCCCCCCTTTTTTTGGACTAGACTGAGACACAGCAATTCATGGCAGGGTACAGCTTGTAGATTAATAAAACCTTATGTGTAAAATGTATACAAAGTACTATAATACGTAAAAACATTGATTTCATTATAAAACAATTTAGTAAAGAGAAATTAATGTGTCAAAGTGTACTATAGTTTCACTGTGCTGCTTAATTAATGAAACTAATCATATTGACTGGAACACAAGTGTACATTTTAAACCTAAGATTTCTTATATATCCCAAATATTTGCATAAAACCAATCAATAAAAATTGGTGTTGTTTGCTAATTGGTGAAGTGAAAGGCAGAAGCTGGAGGACATGACACACAATCAATATAATAGTTAGGACACAACATAATTTGTTTAATCTAACTTATAATCTTCCTTAAACTAAGGTTAAGAAAGCTATTGAATTGATAGATTTCTGGATGGAATTTTTAAAAATTTAATATTAATCCGATTTTCAAAAATTCTCCCTAAAATTGCCTTAATTAATTTATGCACCTGAAACAAAGTTTAAAAACTTTGTAATCTTGCAACATTTCATTCAGAAGCTTACCCCCAAAGGCTTCAAAATTGAATTAAAAGAAAATAATCTAAATCTTTTTTTTGTGTGTGTAGTGTTTTGAAGTGTAATATCATCATCAATATTTTTAGCATATGAAATTTTGTGCATTAAGATCTTTTTATTGTTACAGTATGCTGCTTGTGTACTTTCTTGCAAACTCTTTTTATTAATTTTTTTGTGTATTAAAAACATAAATCATACAGAATGTTAAAGTCTAAAATAATTTTTTTTTAGAAAACATTTTTGCGGCCTTTTGAGGTTATTTAGATTTATTTGAAATATTTTTTTAAATTCTTGATGTATTGATGTTTTTAAGTCAGAATTTGAATTTTATTGAGAAACATCTGAGAAATTAAGAATTACTGTCTGTTTCCAGGTTGGCTATCCTAATGTGGGTAAAAGTAGCACTTTAAATGCTCTTCTTATGACAAAGAGAGCGAGTGTTTCTGCAACTCCAGGGAAAACTAAACATTTTCAGGTAATTAAAATGACACATTGCTTTGAGAAAAAAAAACATTATTTAAATCCATGGGCATTTAATTATTTTTTTGAAATATATCATTTCTTTTAATATAGTATTTAATCTTATATCAATTATTCATTTAGAACTATGATTTTTCTGTTCACATGAATGAATTCAATTTAATGTAAGGTGTAGTTGAAATTTTTTTTTGAAAATCTTTGCATTAAAAAATTATAGATTTTTTATGTTATATATTTATGTGTATGCTATACAATTAGTTTCACAGTTTGAGTTTTTTAAACATTTTAAGGGAAAAAACCAATTTAGTTAATCATTGTGTTAATTTTTTTAACAAAATGAATTTTTTAATACATGTGTAAAACTCTGACAATAATTTTTGCCAAAAAAAAAAAAGACTACTGATAATACAATAATCAACCAAAAATATATTCCAGTAGTATATTTTAACTGAAGTAAGTTTGAGTGGAATTGTGTCAATATAACATGGTTGTTGAATGCAATGAAAAGTATATGTAAATTTTAAAAAATTCCCAGGAGATATTTGTAACAAAATGTCTTGCATTAACTCACTATTCCAATTACATATACTAAATTTTTGTAGAATTTGAAAGTATTTTGAGTACATGTTTAATATTTGTAAATAAAATTTTATGACAATTGTATGTATTTGAAACTGATATTTGAATAATTATTATGGAAAAGCTCCTTGTTTTTATTGAATTTTTATATAATTTTTATTTTGAATTTATATATATATGTGTGTGTGTAGTTCAGAAGGATGATATTCATTTTTAAAAGTCTTAACTCATGTGTTTGAATTTTTATATGAAATTAAAAGAATTGAGAAATTTTATGATTTGAAATTTGCCAGATTTGAGATTTACCAGATTTTTGAGATTCACAACTAAAAAAAAAGGGAATGATACCTAGAATATATTTAGTAAAAACTATTTCCTGCTTAAAACCCAAGGAAGATATTATATAAAGAGTTCTTTATGATAAAATTCATTATCCTTCTACTTAATTCATACTTTCCAAACTAAATAAATTTGGTTAAATGTTTTGGCTAGACTTCAATTTTAGAATGAAAATGAAGTATTTGATGAATGCTTTTTCTAATTTAGGCAAAATAAAGAAGGGAATTCTTTTCAAAGTTTAAAATATGTAGTGTATGGATTGCTTCAGCCATTTCTTTAATAGAAAAATAAATGTTACAATTAATAATTATTCATATTAATGTAATTGTGGCTGAAAGACTGAAAGGGAGGGGAGCTAGATTGACAGGAACTATAAGAAAGAACAGGAGAGAAATAAAGTTCTTGAAGAATAGATTAAGTGTGAAGCAAAAAAAAGTACTAAAGCTTCAAAATAAGTAGATAATCTACTCTTACATAGCAAGAGAAAAATAAAAATGTTATGCTGAGTATACTTTATCCTTGCATTGATACTGAAAACAAGACTTCAGAATCCATTAAATTTTATAAATTAGAAAAATGTGTTTCTGAACGTTATTGATCTGATGACTAAGAAATATTCAGAGAAATACCTTTAAGATGATGGCATATTATTTACACTAGGTTAGATTTAATTGCAATATAAATAAATAATTTAAAAACAAGTTACCATAAAGATATAGATAAGTAGACAAGTATTTATTCAATTCGTAGTGGATGACTTGCAATAAAATAATATATCTGTCAAAAACAAAACAAGATTCTTCTATGGACTAGCGATTAGAGGTAGAATCTCCAAAGATGAAAAAATGCAGAGTAAAATTATTTTAAGGCAAGGTGACTTTTATGAATAGAATTATATGCTGGAAAATATTTCGGAGTTAAATGCTCAACCCTTCTCTCTCTTCCTGACTACACTTAAAAAATCTTTCTCTCAGAAAGTTAATTTTAAAATGTTTTCTGAATTTTTTTCCTTTAATATTTTCTCAAATAAAATTTTGTCTTGAATTTCTTAAATTAATTAGGAATCTTGAATGAAATGTAAATGTTCCAGAATTATACACATACGTATTTCTATGCATTTTGTATATTGTTATTCTTTCTGAAATAGGTGAGAATTGAAGCGACTTTTATTGGCAATTTAGGGAATAAAGTTTAGTTGATATTCTAATGTAAATGAGTTTACAAGAACAATAATAAGAAACTCCCATCTCCAAAAAACCAAAATATTGTTTAATTGATAGTTTAAAAGATTGTAACCCAAAGCAAAACCATTAGCAGTGTTTCTTAACTTTTGTCACAGATATTATTGTTGAATAATTTATTATGGGTTCGTACCAACTTAAATATTAATGCTGTAAGAGATACAATATGCACACTATTTTTGTTGCCAAATTTGGTTGAGAGATTGCTGAAACTTGATGACTTTTCGAAGGGATACAAGCCTACAAATTATAGTTTAAAATCTCAGCCTACCTTCTTAAATGTGAAAAATAAACTGTCTGTTTTTATATCTTTTCATGAAACAGACATCCCCTTCTTGAAGCAAGTTTGCTCTGATTTTTGAACATGGTAAATTATAATTTAGACCTGGTTCTGGCATCCAATGGGAAATCCTATGCTGAGATAGGATCCAAGATTGCCCAAGATTTTTGTAATTTTTCTATTCCCGGGAATTAGACTTCATTCCCGGGATTCACATGGGGCTTGAATTATCTATGAGGTAGCTATTTTTGACTTGACCTTACATTTCAATCTCAGACATTGTTAACTGAACTTACTGTGGCAATTTGCAATCATTCACCGCTAACTTCCAGATGAAGAAACGTTCGTTACCCCAACTGTGGGGTAAAAGTGTAATAGGAGAGCTTGGGGGGGGGGTGAGAATTTTTCCACAGCTAGCCGTGGATGTATCGAGCTTGGTTAACAAGAAATATTGGGGTTTTAAAGCAATCGCATTTCGTTGCCAACCAACCAGCACTATGTGAACTAAGTTCCGAGATTTAGATTTGTGTGGATAATGTAAGTACTAATACTTAAAACTATTATTTATTTAATCTTTTAAAATTTTTTTTGTATACTTGTCTTTATTATGAGCTATTTCATTGAAGAAGGGAATGAACCCACAAACTGTTTGGGGGAGAATATTTTTATAAGAAATTGCGCAATTTTTCTTATTTATTATTTTTTTTAACTTAACTTTCGTTAGATTCTTATTTTAATATTTATTTATATTTCTGTAGCAATAATACAGCAATTCCATAAACAAGAAATCGGTTATACAAATAAAATATCTTAAAAACAATAATTAATATTTTTAACGTACATAATCGGCACTTCAGCAGCAAATGAGTTTTCAAGTATATATTAATATTTATCTTTTAGTAGCAACATTAGAGAAATAATTGATTCAGCTTTGACTGGTTAATTTTTAAACACAGGTGAGTCAGTAAAGAAACATTAATTTTAGTTATTATTTTTCAAATGTTAATTTTCCCCCGAGGTTTTTAATTTACAAACTCTTTAACTGTAACATTTTCTCCATGCCTAAATGATAAAAGTATAAATTCCTTATGCTTCCTGAAATCCTATTTCAAAAATGAATAATCAATTTACTATACATCTTTTGTACTTTTTAGCTCATTATATAAATAAGAATTAATTTTGTAATTTATATGTATCCTTATTTAAAAATGATTATTGATTTTATTTAAAAATAACTTGTTTTTAACTTTTTTAAAATTTTGATGTATTCCTGGGAATCCCGGGAACAACAATTACATTCCTGGGAATGGAAAAACCCGGGAAATCATAAACCCTATCTTCCACGTTTAATTGGCTTTGCATTGCTTATGTCTGAAGAACAGCGTTTTCAATAATGTGACTTGACTATGATTTTGAACTATTGTGCTTTTCATGTTATGGTAATTATATTAATAGTAACTTAAATATTTCTTATTGGAATCTTTTTTTACATGTAAAATACTTTGGAATTGTTTTAATTTGTGACAGTTTTAATGTTTTATTAACAATTAATTTTTTATGCTTATTTTTTATCATAACATATTTTCATTTTCATTGAATATTTTTAATTCATACTCGTAAGTTTCATGTACTAAAATCTGATTATGGCATACATATTCGCTCAATTCACTTACTCGGCAATTGTGTATTGGTTTTTTTAACTTCAATATTACGAATCTCCTCTCTTTGATCGTTACTATTTCATACCTATTTTGGGATTTTAAATACTATTGAATGCAATGACTTCTGTAGTGAAAGTGAATACCTTTTTGATAAATTTAATAAGAACATCCCTCTTTGCTGGAAGTACAAGCGCTGTTAATGATGGAACTTGAAATTTTAAACCACATTCATTACATGAGTTTGTATCTTTTTTTGGATTTCTTCATAATCGCTGAAAGTATTCAATAAGCCAAAAGAAATCTAATTATTGCTACACGTTTACTTAATTTAATATAATTTTTTATAATATTAAACATAAAAGAATAATAGTAAAAAGAATGGCTACACTTCTTACATTTATCAAAATTAGTATTTCATTTTCAATTAACTTTCACTACAATCACATCATATTATATGCCTCTAATCAGAATATATCAATCATAGAGGATCCTAAGATTTCAACCAATGCTTTACGTTCCAGTTATGTGTACAAAATATTTGATAAATAGCATTTATGAATACCGGGTGACACTTAATAAAGCTTTGATTATGCAAATATTTTGTTAAATAGTTTTCATGCAGATCTATGCAAAAGTATCCCATGTTGAGTTACATGCCTCATCAAAAGATTGTGGACATTATGTTTCTTAACTTTTCCTGCATGTCTTTGTTTATTATTTTGCTTTATTGTTGCCACAGATGTTTCCAATTGATTTGCTGCTAAGTTTTCTGTTGTTATTATTTTGATTTCAGCATGGAAATTTTCGCAATAGGTATTCTTTGAAGTATATATTCAGGATTTCTGTTTGGAATCTTTTCCGTTGATAATTCTTTTTTCTTTTTCGATTAGTAATATTGTTTTTTGGTACTTTAAAACTTTTGTACCATTCATTTCACAATCTTTTTAAAATTATGAGAGATAAGAGTAATTCTCCTCGGAAAAAAGCGTAATATTGTCCTTCGATCCACAGCTTGTTTACAACCGCCATTTTGAAAGAAGATTGATTTCGATGAATTCGAGAGATAATCAAAGGAAGAATTCATTTTCAAATAATAAACTGTTACAAGAAATTGTTTCTTCGAAATATTCCCCCTTTTTTTATTCCTTGATCGAAATTGTTCCAAGAATGTGTTTACAGATCTTCTTTATTTCTATCATATTTGGAAAAAAATTGATACACGTAAGCCTAAAAGGGGAAAAAATTAAACAGGATTTTTTTTTAAAAAAAATGCCTCAACAAAAACATGCCTCAACATTTTTTCCATGCCTGAGTGGTGAAAGTATAAATTGCTTATGCTTTCTGAAATCTTATTTCAAAAATGAATAATCAATTTATTATATATTTTTTGTACTTTTTAGCTAATTATATGAATAAGAATTAATTTTGTAATTTATTTGCATCCTTATTTTATATAATGATTATTGATTTTATTTAAAAATAACTTGTTTTTTTAAAAATTTTGATGTATTCCCGGGAATTCCAGGAACGACAATTACATTCCCAGGATTTCCCGGACATTCCCGGGAATGAAAAAACCCAGGAAATCAGAAACCCTACTTGCAATGTTGTCCTGTTGTGGTACCAAGTCATTGTAGAGTCATGGGTAATGAGTTTACTAGCATTTTGGCAGAGGCTAGCTCTGACTTACCCCAACCTGGTCCTGTTTGTTATAACAATGCTATAAGAATTAGCAATAATGGATTGAAGGTTCATCTTCAAATGAAGAATGGAGACTGTGATAGGGAAGATTTTTGTGTTCTTTAATTGGAAAGTCCCATCTCTTACAACCTGTCAGTATCTCTGACTTGAGAATTAAAACCGGACATGACTACTTCACGAAAAAGATTCATAGATTCAATTAGTAGAATTCTCAACTTGCCCTTTATGTAATGATGACGACATGTGTAAAGACCATTTGGTTTCTTGTTCTGGAATTGATGGGCTAATTGTAGTAAAAATCATTTTAACTTTTATTGTTTCTGAACTGCATTGGACTGCCTATTGTTTACTGATGACGGTCATGTCTAGGTTTGACATACATAAAAAACTACTTTTATTACATATTAGTTTTTTTTACTTTTATTACATATAACTACTTTTATTATATAATGAAAAGTTTTCCTAATTGTTTTTTAAAATAATTCATTTTTTCTTGAATAGTTGAAATAATTAATTTGACTGATATACAAATCTGTAACTTATGAATTTTGATGGCTGATGGAAGAAATGCACTTTTTTTTATTTCTTAAGAGATATCTGTGAAATTGTTCAAATCTATAGAAAATTATTGCTTAGAGTTTCAATACTATTTCTTACAGACATTTCTTATTGACAATGATTTATGCCTATGTGACTGTCCTGGTCTAGTGTTCCCCAATTTTGTATCTACAAAAGCTGAAATGGTAATTAATGGAATATTGCCTATTGATCAATTGACAGAGTGGAAGATGCCAGTAACTCTAATATCCTTTTAAAACTATTAATAATTTAATTTAGAGTTTTTAAATACATTTAATTCACTTATCTCACATGTTATTTTTTAATATTTAAGACAGAAAATTAAACAGATGAATTGGCAATGTTTTTTTAAATTATAATTTTTAATGTAGATAGTTAAAAGTACCTAATAATTTCTTAAAATTCAAAATATTAAACAGTATTGTGTTCTAAATAATATAAATAATAATTCTGAATAATATTTACGGAAATTTGTCAGCATCACTTTTCTCAGTATATCAGCAGTGTTTCAATGAACTTATAATCATTAATTTTTATGCTTTTATGTTTTTGCTTCTTAAGGATTATTAATGTTAAAATAGAAATTAAGGATTTATAGCAAGTTTACTTAAGAAAAATATTATTTTAAAAAAAATCTGTTTATTTCTGTGTAGGTTACATATCTGTAAATAAATGCCACAATAGCTAAATGGTCATGGTCGCAAACTCAGAGCCAACATTGTCAAGTAGGATTTCAAAACTAGTGTCACTGCAAAAACCCTCTGTTTGAGGAATTGACACTCTGTTTTTTAAATCTGTTGAGTCTTAAAGTCCTCCAGTTTGGAGGGAGGGCCAGGTGTCATCCACATCACTTGACTGTTGTTCATATTATGTGGTCCCTTGCCAATAGCCGTCATGTTGCCTCTGAGTGGGACACAGTAAAATCAAATGAAAATGTACATATTTTTGCACTTCTGTTTTTATTAAGATTGCAAAAATTGAGGAATTTTACTTCAGATTGATTATAAGTAGAAGGGTTCCTCCCCCATATGTTTTACGAGCACCTTTATCCTTCCTTTATATGCATGTATTAAAAGAGTTAAAATTATAGCTTCTAAATACTTTTTTATCAAAGTCTACTGCATGTTAAAAATTTTTTTAATATGATCTATTACAAAATTGTATGTACACTTAATTTTTTAAGAAAAATAATATTTTTTCTCCTCTTAATACTTGAAAGAGGTTGGAATTATTTGAAGCAATTTTTATTTTCATTGATATTGAAAAGTAATTATTTAAAATGTATAGTTCATTTCCAAATATTTTTTGTTTATGTATATTTTTCTTGTAAAGTATACTTATTTTTATTTGCATTTTTACTAATTTGCCTTTTTTCTATCATTCATAATTTAATAATTTTCATAGGATCAGCAATTTAATTTTTAAGTGTTCTTGTTAAATGCAAGAAAAATCATTTTACAGTTACAATGTTAGATAATTTGTAGTTTTTTTACTTTTCTTATAAAAACTTATTTTACAAATATTGATCATTTTTTTAAAAATCAAAACATTGTTTATTTTTTACTGATGGATTTATTAGATGCGTATTTTTTGCATAAGTTTTTTTCATATTTGTTGTATGTAACAAATGTGATTGATTTATAAAAATTTGCAATTATTTAATTCTGTAATAAATATGAAAACTTTTAAATGTAACTCATTTTGTTTGTATGGTTTTTTCTTTTGCTATTTTCAAATATTTTGTCATGTTATATATTGGTATTGTGTCCTTAATAAAACCTATGTAGTCAGTATGATTCCACGAAAAATTCTTGAAAAAACTTATACAATATTAATTCCTCCTCCTGGTGAAGGAAGAGATCCGAATTCGGCTCCCACTGCTGAAGAGTTTTTAAATGCCCATGGGTGTAAGTATTATTTTTATACATGAAAGATGCATTTTTTTCTACTATTATAATTGCTGCTTTTATAATGTATGAATGTTATTTATTTTGATCAACATATTTGTAGTTTGATGTGATTGCAGCATTAAACAGTTTTTGAAAATGTATGATTTCGTATAACATTAATTGCTGTTAATATTATTATACATTACTATGAAATAGTAAGTAAGGCAGCACTCTAAATGTTTTGCAATACATGCCAATTTCTTTTAAAAAATGGGATGAATACATTGAATGAAATCCATCTTAAAAAAGACTTTGTAACTTCTAAGCAAATAATCTTAACCAAAAAAAAAATCAATTCAAAAGTTTCTTTTTTATTGTTAAGAATTATTATCTAATATCAAAGATTGCAATAAGTATAACTTAAGAATGTATTCTGATATCTAAACTTGATATTAAAGGTTTTTTTTTTTTTTTTAAATAAGAGGAGAGAGAAGTGCATATGTTGCAATCAGTTCTAGTTAATCTTTTTTCAATCAACGTTAACTTCTGTTTGTCTGGTGTCTATTATTTGGTTTATCATATTTGCCAAATGTGCCTTAAAATTGTGATATAAACTTGATTTTATGATAGAGAATAAAGTAGAAATTATTAACTTTCATATAATTTTGTAGTTTTTATGAATGTTCCACTTATTGTTTCAAATTATATTGGTTCTTTTTAAATTTAATGCAATTTTCCTAAGATTCTTTTTATATTTTAAAAATTTTGTTTCTAAACTTTAATGATCTTTTTGCTTATCTGTAATTTTTCTGCAGATAACAGAGGCTTTATGACAGTCAGAGGTTTACCTGATAATGCAAGATCTGCCAGGTATATATTAAAAGATTTTGTTAATGGAAGATTACTTTATTGCCATGCACCACCAGGTGTTAACCAAGAAGAATATCATCAATTTCCAAAGGTCACATCAAATAAATCTATAGAAAAGTCAGAATCAAATGAAGTATCCCCAGTAAGTTAGCTATATGACTAAAAAAATTCATTTATAATGATAAAACAATATTTTACAATATTTGAAAACAATAAATTTCATATATATTAATATATCAGGTTAATATATATCATTAGTAATATTTTTAATGAACAGGTAGTTACCAATTAACTGTGATTCACGGGTATACTCGTCATAGAGAAGTTGCAGGATTTTGTGTCATGGCGAGTATATTCGTCATGCATAGAAAGAATAATGACCATTGCAGTATTTAAATTGCAATTTTTGAGAAGAACAAAACATATTCTCAAATTTCAAGATGTTTAGAATGTTTTGAGGCTAGGCTGAAGTAAAATAAATAAAACATATGAAAAATTTAAGATGAACTTGTGCATCTCTATATGCACCGACTGAAACAATTTATTTATGTGTAATAATAATGTTTTTTAGATGTTGGCCTAAAAAGGGGCAAAGGCAAAAGTCAGAAAGTTTATTTATTATAGTGTTCCTTCAGGTATGGTCAGCCATGAGACAAATGCGGGGCGCTGACCAGACACTGAGCCAATTGATAGCTGCTGGCCTGAAGTTACGTAGCTAGTGAGGGGTGCAATTGCCAATTATTTGATATTAGAACCATGTGCTGTCATTAGAAAAATGGCCTAGTGTCATGCTACCTGAAGTACAATTATTTTATTGGGGTGGCAAAGACAAGGATACTTTCTGGTAAGAGGACTGTGATCAACCAACCCTACAACACCTACATCAGAACTTCTTAAGTGTCAAGACAGCTAGAAAATATTTTGTCAGTAAAGAAGAAAGTAAATCAGGTCTCTCAGTCGGGGAATTTTGACAGCCTCTAACATTTATTGATATTCCTAAAAACTTTTGGTCGTAAGGGCCGTTGGCCTCATGGACCTGCGAATATATGTTTATGCTAACCAAATGTTTTTGTTGTCGTGTCCTTCCCGCAGGGAAGGAATGAAAGCTACCATTGCCTGCGAGACAGGTTGGATTTCTTAACGATAGATGGCGACACCACCTATCTCCACCTCCACAATTTTGCCATGGAACTGAAGGGGAGGGAAATATTCTCCAGCCCCCTGCACTCGTGGTTTCTGCTGCGACCGCCCACAAGACTTTCGGTCCCACTGATTTAACGAGCACATACTCAGTCTATATTCGGTGGTATTTAGTGGCATCGAGCATTGAACCCAGGCCCTCGGGTCTGGAGTCCGATGCTCTAACCACTAGGCTTCCCATGGCCCTATGCTAACCAAATGAACAAGTATTATTAATAAAAATGGCAATTTTGTTAAAATAAACCCATCTTTTTTATCTAATATTTTAGCAGTGACACTCTGAGATTTAAATGAATTGTTAAAATACTCCTAGAAATATTTTTAACTAACCCATTTGCAGACATGGCTACATTAACTTACAGTGTGGCCTCAATAGCCTAGTGGTTATGGTCATGGCTGTCATTGTAGAGTCATGGGTTCAAGTCTTGATACCACTGAGAACCCGCTGTATAGAGGAGCTGTGCATGTAAAAATCTGTTATGGCTCAAACTCCTCACATTGGCATGTTGTGGAAATTAGGAGAGTTGATAACTAGCTTGGGTGTCATGCTTATCACTTGACTGCAATTCAAAATTACAAGGTCCATTGCCAGTAGCCCTTGCTTGCTTTAGAATGCTCACTCTCTGAACTTACCATAGGATAGCAAATAGAGCAGCATTTGCCACTTTGTCCACCATCATACTAAAATTTAACATATAGATATGTTTAAAATGTTATTAATTTAATTAGATACTACAAATTATTTCACGTTTTTTTTAAAAAAAATTACTATGTAAAGGTTTTCCAAATATTTGAGTGTATGTATATTTTTGAAACTTGTTCAAAGTTTACTTTAAAAAAAGTATTATGAATTTCTGTGTTACACTCTAAAAGGTAGGTCTATTGTTGAAGTAATCTTGACATTCTTAAAGGTATTGGATTTAATTAATCAATGAATAGTTGTACGAATCTTTTTTTTGTTTATATGTGTTTAAAATGAAAACAAATCTTATAACAATTCAATATTTTTTTAAAACTTTGAAAGTTTGAAATTTAATTGATAAATGTGTTATGTGCTAAGCATTTTTTGGTTTTGTTTTACCTTGTAAATGTAATAGTTATTTAGCTGTTTTTCATTTTTGCTTTTAATTTTACTCGGTAACACTACATTTTGTAATAATGTATCTCCCTATTATCATTTTCTCTTTTAGGAGAAACCCATTCTAACTGATACAGATCGGAAATTTTTCTCAGCTGTAAGGAATTTTTAAACTTTTTAATTTTAAGAATGTTATTAATTAATATTATTATTATTTACATATTTTATGTAATTGTCAACAGCATTTTATTTTGATCATACAGAATTTTTTAAGTGGTTTTTAAAGACAGTTAAAAATTTTTAAATATTTTTTTCAAAATTGACATATTTTCTTCCTAATAGAATAAGATTTTTCTTATCATAAGAAATATATTTTTATGGCTCTAAGTTAATTTCTAAGTACTGTTTTGGCATTTTCATAGCATTAAGCCTAAGACATGCAATATGTGTTACTTTATTTATTTGAGAATTAGCTTTATCACTTGTGCATAGTTTATAATTTAACAAAATTGAAGGAGTTATTTTAATCAGCAACACTACTTTTTATTGGAATCGCATTGGAATCACCTTCATGGGGGCTCAAAGCTTAGGCTAACGACAGGCGTAAAATTCTAGCCCTTAGCCGCAATGAATTTCGTGGACCTTAATCTGATGTTACTGTCGATCAGGTGGCATAAACAACAACAACAACACTTTTTATTAGAAAAATAACATTTTTAGAGATATATTAAGAATAATTCTACTATTTGCTTCTGCAGACATTAGTTATTTTTGCTATACAATGATTACTTTTACATTTTAGTTCTATATTGTAATAACATTTAAATATTCTTTTCACTTTTTTTTCCAAATGTATAGGTCTTTAGGTATTTCAATAAAAAATGAACTTTTTCTTTTCTTTTGCTATCAGATGCACACAAAAGGGAAAACTTCAAAAGCAGAAGCAAGTACCAATCCTGCCAAACCTTGGAAAAAGCACTATAACAGGAACAAAAAGGAAAAACTTCGACGTGTTTACAAGGAATATGATTAATTATTTTTTGTTTTTTGCCTGTATAAATATGTATGGAAGACGAACTGAATGCAATGTAAATATTTTATTTTATACTAATAAAACTGTTAATGAATTCAAATACTTCCAAAATTTAGTCGCCTGCGTAGTATCGATCTTCCCTCTAAGTTGATTCCTAACTATCAGTGATTATTTATTCTTCAGAGCTTGAATAAAATAAAAATTTCTAATTCAGCTTAATATAAACTATTTTTGGCACATCAACATGTTAAATATGTGTGTGTTTATATATTTTAAAAGTTTATATTAAAATAACTTCGTTTGTAAATATATTCTGAAATGCTCATTTTATAAAAATAGATTAACATTTTTCTCATTACAAAAGAATCAATATAGTAATTCACTTACAGCTAATATTTACTATAATGAGGTGAATAAAAATAAACATTTTAAATGCTTTAAGTGTTTCAAAATGAAATTTATAGCAAATGTCAAAAATGCTTATATTATTATTGTAAATCTTTTAAATAGGAATATATAACAGGATAAAAAATTTTGTTCTGACATATGGAATTAATTTATGTGCAATTTTTTCTGTAAAGCCTGTTAGGAAAAATGAATGAAATAGTATAAAATGCATTAGCTTCTACTTGTATCTTAATGCTCTATCATGGATTAGTATTTGAAGTTTGGAATATCGCAGTAGTAGGATTCTTGGGAACTTTTTAAAATTGGCATTTACTGCCAAAAGTTAAGCATACAATGGTAAAGTGTGGAAATTTAATAAGTATAGCTTCGATTGACAGAAAATGTGACAGGGAAGTAGCAGATATGCTTGTGAATGAATCGGAAACAAGAATTGCTTACAAAGATTCAAACAGTATTAAATTTTCAGAAACTATAAAATGAATTCATTTTGGAGTCATTGACCTAATGATGTTTAAATCCAAAAAACAAACATTCAAAACATTAATAGGGTATGTAACCACACCTCATACTGGTTTACTTCGTGGGATCATTCTTTCTATGAAATGATTACTACTGCAGAGTTAAATAATTGCCATTCTTCCTGTAGAGTAGCTTGCAACTTTCTCAGAGTGTTGAAGTAGGGAATGCAGGTACAGCATGGCCTAGGATATCCCAAAGATTTCAATGGGTCAGGTGAATGCACTGTCCAATCCAAACATAGAATCCCCTAAATTCACCAGATAGTTATTGACAGTCTCAGCTGTATGGGGACACGTATTGTCATCAGTTTAAACAAAAGCAGAACCAACTGCTGCAACATACAATCTTAAGTAAATTCTAGGACTTCTCATTCCAATAAGAATATTAAAACGATTCTCAACATTGTGAAAATGAAAACATTTTTTGTTTGGAAGTTGCTATTTATTTATTAGTTAATCTGTTTTATTTTGGACATAAAAATATCTCAAGTAATCTTTAAGCAGCCCAAGTTTCTGCTTGAAGCTTTAAAAATTACGGTCCAACAAGCTATTGTGATCTTCATATAATTCTTCTATTTTAATTATATTTAACTGATCGATATTTTCTAATTCATTTTAAAAAATGCTCTGTTTATTTGAAAATGAATTAGTATTTCCAAATAGATTCATGAACAAAATGAAAAAAGCAGACAATAACTGTTGAACATTGCATTATCGTAGGTGAAAATCTCACCTTTATTCTTTGCTTATTATGCTTGAAGCCATTTTAAGCATCCGTTCCCCAGAAATCTCTCTCGCCGCTTTCAAATTATTAAAATTTTGTTATCTTTAACCGTTTACATACCTACAGTCACTTTTGCGATTTCTGATTTCGTGTTTAAAAAAAGACAGCATTGTCTGTATTATCCAGGGCACTAGCTAATACATATATTACTTAGAATACCAACTAAGGCACTATTTGACAGTATTTAAATGCCCCATTACAAACCTAGTTAATATTATAATGAAGCATACTTATGTCTTGCAGACTCAGCTATTCAGTATTAGTGATTACGAGCAACTTTCGCGCTTATTTTTTGGTGTTATGGAATCTTCAGAATTATCTGAAAATAATCTATTGTTTAAGCTCTAAGAAACAATTCTTTTTTCCAGCTACTTTGCAATATGGATCAATTTTTAGTACTTGACTTACAGAAAATAATTTCATCAGAATTTGTCATAAGTATTCAAAATTATGTATTTCATTTTAAGAATGCCTTCTAATGTATTATTTATTACAAGACAAAAACTTTTAAAGATAATTGCATAATTTTGAGGTGAATAGTTTCAAGTATATAGCAATATGAGTATTTACTAAAAGAGCTGAAAAAACCAACATATCAAGGATTTATAAAAGCAATTGAGTGGTTTCAGTATAAGTTAAGATGTAAAAGCATGTGAAATAGAATAAAAACTTAACAAATAGAATAAAGATTGGCTGTGAGGACATTCATCTTGAAAGCTCCATCCCTAAATAAGTCAGATGATAATGCAACATTTGATAATGATGAACATGAATGTGCCTTAATTTGTCTTCAATAATTAGGTATTTTTATACTATTCACAATGAACTAATTTTAAAGTACTTATAGTTTATTTTGACTCTTATCAATAAATATGCATTTGGCTTTTTAAAAATTTCTCCAAAATTCCTAAATATTCAAACATTGTTACTTTATCTACATGTGTAGTGAAAATTGTACTGTTTGCCGATGATTTCAGTGGTTATACTATGAAGCAGAGATGGCCAACCCACGGCATGTGAGGCACGATGGAGTTGTAGCAATGGCACGCAGGAACTTATGAAAAGATTATAAATAACCATTTCTTACAATTTTATTGAAGTGGGGTTGTCTTGGGCAAACACCTCAATTTGTATCAAAGTATGTTTGTGAATAAATGTTTTCTGCTATTAACATAATAAAATAAATATCACTCACAAAACTAGCTAATGTGCACCTATAATAGCATCTGTAAGAGCTAATCCTTGTGAAGATGACTTGGTAAAAAAAAAAGTAATTCAAAAACCACATTAAGTAGATACTGAGCGTTTAATAGTTATTTTTAATTAAATTATTCAAGTTACTCATTTTTGTTTTATACTTAACCTAGTTGATTTAACTTGTAAAGAGTTAATTGACAATAAAACCTAAGTTTGTATTTGTCTTATTTTTAAATTTCTACTACATAGACTTGCATTAAAAAAATGTGCTATTTGCATTATAATAAGCTTACAAGTTACATTTTTTCACTTTTCCGTGTTTGTTGGAAAAGTTGAAGTGACACACATAATTATTTTTTTTTATCAAACAGTGGCACTCTTCCCAAAAAGGTTAGCCACTCCTGCTATATAGTAACTAATAAATACTACTTTTGTAAATAAATAATTTAACATGCTTTTTTTTAAATAAAAATAATATTCTTCACCAAAGCTTTTTTATTCTTTTAAAGTATACATGTGCATGAAAACATTTGATCCACTTTAGAAGGTCTTACAGTTTTAGTTTATTTGATGGCAATTATGAGGGTCCCCTGCCCCCCGTGTGATGGCATGCTCACAATTTGTCAAAATGCGCTCAATCTTTCAAACAATCAATCATTTTAATAGTTATATTTTTTAGATTTAATTTTTTAAAATTTAATAATTTTTTTGACACGTAATCAAAGACACGTAATTGCTCTCTTTGGCGCTTTTCGATTGTGTTTTTTCAAAAGCTTCTGGTACTCAAACTGTTACAAAATTTGTCTTTTCTATAAGAAAAAAGTATCTAGAACATGTTTCATACAAGAGCAATTATGATTGATGAAATAGAAATGAATATGTCACAGGGAAATGATGAAATTAGGAATTTGATCAAGTCCCCAAGGCATTATTTCTTAAACTTTCAGTATTTGAGACCCAATTTTCATCGCCCCCCCCCCACCATAATATAACAGTGTATGTAGTTCAACAATAATGTACTTGGTGACGCTAAAGCTGCAATACAACCTTATAAATTATAAATATAAGTACTAAGCTTTGTACATAATTTTATATACACTCATGTCCATAAATTAAGGATAATTCAGAATCACACAGAAATTGAACTCTAAAATAAAAAATTCACATGTAGAATTATCACACACATCTTGAAGAAGAATATGCAAATTACAGGAAGCCACCAGATGGCGCGGATAGTACGTCACAATGACAGAGTAAGAGGGGTATATAAGGAATGGTGGCAAAGAAGTAAAATTGTTCACAAGCGCTTTAAAAGCCTTTCAGTGCAATAACCGCATAGTTATGGCACAAAGGAAGCATTTGGATGATTTTTTACGTGGTAGAATTATCGGACGACTGGAATGTGGACGTACCCAGCTGGAAGTATCCGAGGAACTTGGAATCGTCCAGAGTGTCATCTCCAGGCTTTGGCAACGATTCCAAGATGATGGTAATGTGAGTAGATGTTACAGCACAGGTGGCTCCCGAGTTACAACACCGAATGAGGACCGGTATTTGGCAGTTACTGCCAAAAGAAACAGACGGAGCACAGCATCAGACCTATCTCGTCAGCTCTCTTCAGCTACCGGTACGACAGTTTCAAGGCAGACCGTGTACAGACGCTTAGGGCATATTGGTCTGTATGCTCGTAGGCCTGTCAGATGTGTTCCCCTTACCGCAACTCACTGTCGCCTGCGATTAAACTGGAGTAGAGAGCATGCATTGTGGACACCGCAACAGGGGTCTTGTGTGATGTTTTCCGACGAGTCCAGGTTTAGTTTGCAGTCTGATTCTCGCCGGACTTTCATATGGAGAGCGCCAGGTATCCGTTACCACCAAGAGAACACCATTGAACGACACCGTTACGGTGGTGCAGGATGGCTCGTTTGGGGAGGAATTATTCTTGGTTCCAGAACTGACCTGCATGTTCAGAGTTGTAACGATGACAGGCCACATCTATCGGGATATCATTCTGGAACAACATGTACGTTTGTTTCGGAGCGCCATGGGTGCTGAATTTGTTTATGGATGACAACGCCCGTCCTCACCGTGCAAACATTGTAGACGAATGCCTTCAATCGGAGGATATCACCCGTATGGATTGGCCAGCATACTCACCGGACTTGAATCCAATAGAGCATGTGTGGGATATGCTTGGCCGACGAATTGCAGCCCGTCAACCCCCTCCCACCTGTCTACCGGAACTTCGGAGGGCATTGCTTGATGAGTGGTGTAATATTCCCGAAGATCAGATTGATAATTTGATACTTAGCTTGCGTAGGCGTTGTAAGGCCTGTATTGCATCGTCCGGTAGACGTACTCCGTATTAACCATCATACTAACCATGTTATACTGTTTTTTGTAAATAGGTTCTTTTTTAAAATTTGCTCCAGGGTGTAAAAATCGCAATTTTTATTAATTATATCAAACATATAGCATCTTTTTTGCTCTTTACCTTTTGTTTAATAAATAGACTTTACAAATAAGTTAAATTTGTTTTGCTTCTGTCTCTTTCTTTGCCTGAACTTCATTATCCTTAATTTATGGACATGAGTGTATGTCAAGTCTCTCTCCATGGGATCACTCGTACTTAACTTAGTACTGTTAAATTATGTATCAAATACATTGTGAAATACTGATACATTTTTAAGTGTATTATACTTATCAGTGTAAATGCGTATTTTATTATTTTTTATGTCAGAATGCATTTTTTATTTTACTTTCTTTTAGTAAATTAATATTTTTAAGTAATCTTTTATTTTCGATATATTCGCGCCTCCCACGTAGGATTATCATGCCTTTCTTGGGGGCCAGCCCCACAGTTTGAGAAACGCTGTACTAAGAGATATGATCAATTCATAGAAGATACTGAAATAATGTCTCTTGAAGGTTATTTCCCTGATGAAAGTGATTCGATCAAATCCCTGAACTGTTATAGCGAAAAGATGAGATGAACAAGTCGGTATTCGCACAGCTCTATTTTTGCTTGTTACCACTCTCCTTTACTGAGAGCCGGCCATCTGGGGATACGGTGGTTTCTTTGCACTGAAGCCCGTGATTGAGGGGGCCCCAACATGATCAAGAATTAAAATTATGTATTCTTACACATGAAATCTTGACAATATTCCTATCGTTGTATATTGAGAGAATACGACGACGGGAAGTACAATTTATCGCAAACATTATTGTACATTTCTGAATTTCCATGTCCTTAAAAACTAATTCTTTATAATGCAAAAATTTAGTTTTTGCTACTTGATTCGGGGAACTCTCCCGAGGATTCCCACCTGAATTGGACTTTTTAAAAAGTGGACTTATTCATATTTGAATGCATCAATGTAGAGAATTTTGTTATAAAAAATACACCGGTTATTATTTCAATTAATAGTAACTCTGGAAATAACGTGAATGTTTCAAAAAATTAAGCTCTGTTGAGAAGTCCTAACTATATACAGTAGAAAATATATAGAAGCATTTTCCATAAAAAGAAAATGTTTTTAAAATGTCTTTTTTTTATTGCCAAAAAATTGCATTTAGTTTTTTTTTATTGTAATAATAATCAAAATAATTTTATACGTATATTCTAATTCAAGTGACACTAAATGTTAAAAAAAAATATTTTTGCAAAATTATGATTCCAAATTGTAGTCAGTAACCAACCATTACTATTTCAAAGAATTGTAGATGTGATTCTATTTTTAGCATTTTATAACCTTGCACTTCGTGGAACCCATGAAATAATAAAAACGTTTCATAATAATGACAAATTTAAGTTTATTCGAATTATTAAGTAAATACGACTGTGCTAATGGATCATACAAACAGAATAAAAAATCGTGAAATAGAATTGTGCTTCATTTTGCACATAGATCACAAGAATAAATTATTTCTAGGGTAGGAAATGAAGTCCTTAC
The DNA here is from genome assembly GCA_019973975.1 of Trichonephila clavata. Classification (NCBI taxonomy): domain Eukaryota; kingdom Metazoa; phylum Arthropoda; class Arachnida; order Araneae; family Nephilidae; genus Trichonephila; species Trichonephila clavata. The sequence goes on along the minus strand of BMAO01009661.1, from coordinate 278,653 downwards.
GATATATATATATCATAGTTTAAAAAGAACTAAAAAACACCTATTTATAGTTAATTGAACTAAGTTCTAACGCAATCTTTTAGTCGCCAAATCTAGAAATGGGATATGAAATTAGTCGAGAGAGGGATCTGAAGACGGGAAATCATTAATCCTGATCAGAACAATGGAACAAAGTTATTGTATTGTCATCTATCCTGGACAAGTGAGCAAAATTTCGAATTAATCTGACCTTTTAAAGTGAGTAAAAATTGAGTTAAAAAATTCCGTTACGTTCAAGTGAAGCTTATAAAAGAATTAAAAAGCAATCAGGTACTATAATATCCAAATTGGACTGTACTCTTGATATTTCCCATAAGGAACAAACTGCAATCATTAGATATGTCAATTTTGAAGAGAAAAATATTAACTATATATTAATTAATCATTTATAGGGTTTATTGGAGCAGGACTAGCAAAAGAGAGAGTAACATTAATGCCATACTGTAATGCAACATGAGGGCTAATAACAAAGGACTTCGTAATTATGAACCTCGATCGAGTAACGAGGACTGAGCTGGCACCTCTCTCCCTTCCCTAACTACCACACGACACTAACGGAAAGATATTGAACCTCGACAGATTTAGCGTGCATCGAAACAATGCGGATCTTCTTCAATCGAAACAGGGTTTGAACTCTAGACACTGGTTACGAGTACCACTAGGCTGTCGCAGCAACCAGGACTAGCAAAAAGTTTAAATAAGCTCGAATTAAATATGAATTGTAGATGGCAGGTATAATGACTAGATAGTAGAAACATATAAAAGATGCAAAATCTAGAATAATTGCTCTAAATGTCATGCAATTTATGTGTCTTGCCTAGCACACTCTTTTAATTTTTTAGTTTGTGTGCTGATTCTAGAAATATATGTTGTAAATATTTTGGAAGGATTTTTTAATGTTTATATTGCTTAATTTCTACATCTTGAATAAAATAGGAAACTACAAAAGCATCTAAGCATTACTCTTAAACCATTACAGGACATTCGTTGGGAAGTTAAAATAGTTTCAGTTAAAGCAGTGTAACAGAGTTTGAACAAACCTGTAATATCCTAGAAGAATTTGTTGGATGTAAATTATTATACTGGGGTATATCCAAAACTAAAAGTCTATTGGATTCAGTGAGTGAATATTAACGTCGCACTGTACAACTATACGAGGGCTTTTGGGGACGGTCCGCGTAATTTTGAACCATGGTCAAGTGACGCGGACGACACCTGAACTGGCACCCGCCCCCCTCTCCTAACTACCACAGCACACCAACGGGAGGGCGTATGAGCTCTCGACAGATTTAACGTGCATCGCTCCCCTACACGGCGGGTCTTCAGTGGTACTGGGATCGAACTCATGACATGCTAGCCACGATCCGACGCCTAGACCACTCGGCTACCGCTGCCCTAATGGATTCAATACAAGGAATGTCAGACATTTTGTTTAATAGTATGGTTTGCAATATCTCGTTCAAAATTAAAACTACTTCAAGCAGAAACAATTGTCCTTGACTCAGCTTTTAATTTAATAAAATTGAAACTTAAATTCAAAAATTTAAGAACATTTTAGAAATTTTTAGACAAAGCAAAAAGAACTAGAATATAACTTGTATATTTAATAATATATTTTCCGAAAAAGAAATTTTCGAAAAAAGATTTTTTTCCAAAATAGCGGAAGATGAAGTTAGAGTGGGTGAATATTAACGTCGCCCTAATTAGCTATACGCGAGGGCTTTTGACGACGGTTAAGTGACGAGGATGACACCTGCACTGACACCTTCTCTAACTTCCACACCATACCAACAGGAGGAGGACCTTTGTGTCCCAACAGATTTAACGTGCTTCAGGCCCTCTACACCCCGGGTCTTCAGTGGCACTGGCTCGAAATTATGACATGCCCCCCCCCCCAGCCACGAGTTTGTGACCTTGACCCCTAGGCTACCATGAACACAAGAAAGGAAGGCGAGGGGTAATTCTAGCAAATATTCGTTAGGTACAAGTGATATTTGATCTCTAAAATTGCTTCTAGTTCATACTGATAGTTTTAAAATAAGAGTTAATTGATCTTTGATTACAACTTATTGATAGAGAAGCGCATTATCTTTAGCATTCGCCAGCAAGAGGGATTTAAGGTGTTTCGAATTCTGTGAGCCAATCGACTATCGCTGTTCATATTTAAATCCAGTAATAACAATATAAATTTTTTTTAAAGTCTATTCCTACTTAGGTCAACAAAGCAAAATTTTTATTTTAGTTACTTTTTATTAAAGAATTACAATTAATACAAATATGTATATACAAGGGGTGATCAAATGAAAAGGTACGAAACGACACGGTGGGTACAAATATAGACTTTATTCAAAATATACACCATAGGCCTGAGCACAACGATCCCACTGATGAACAAGCCGCAGGATTCCTTGTTCCCAGAATTCCTGTGGCTGTGACGAGACCCAGTCCTTCACAGTGTCCTTGAGTACGTCGTCCGAGTTGAAGCGCTTTCCTTTCAGGTGTTTCTTCAGTGGACCAAACACATGGAAATCGCAGGGTGACATGTCCGGACTGTAGGACGGATGGTCCAACGTCTCCCATTGGAACTTGTCCAGTTCCCTTTGTGTGACTCTGGAGACGTGTGGACGCGCGTTATCATGGAGCAGAACCACACCCTTCGTGAGCAGCCCCGGTCTTTTGTTCTTGATGGACCTGCGAAGGCGTCGGAGTGTCTCACAGTACACATCGGAGTTAATGCTTTTTCTGTGCTCGCATCATTTGGACACCGCTTTTTATAAGAGCCTTTGCTCTCTCCTGCGCATGCGGGCACCCGCGCATGATCCGATCCCAGTCAGAGTCTCCAATGGCATCCCGAGATGTCTCGCTACATTCTCCCTTGGCGGAATATGCAAATATTTAACTGTTTCATTTTTATGTCGTTTCGTACCTTTTCATTTGATCACCCATTGTACATATGACACAGAATCACAATATTAAGTGGCAAAACACCTTTTAAATTAACATTAAAAACTTTTTAACCACATTAAATTTCCAATTTTTTAAATAAAAATCGAATACAAAAAGGTAAGAATTTTTCTTAAAACCAGTGTTAAAGGAATGCTGACGTCTTACTAGCATATGATTATTCACACACACACAAGTCAAGTTAAATCTTCATCTAAAATTTAACAAAAGCTATAAACATCCTTTACGTCTAAGAAATGGATTTTTTACCACTTATTGTACCTTTCATTGCACCCCCTCTATTGTTTCTGCGAATTACTCCGACTAAACGTGGTTTGATACCCCATGTTCTAAGGTGATTTGTCGTCTTTATGCTGCTGCCTCTATCACCCCTCTGAATTTGTCGGTTGGATCGGTAGCAACCTGGTGGCCACGGTAGCCAAGTGGTCAAGGTATCGGATAATGAGTAGCATGTCATGAGTTCGAGCCCAGTACCACTAAAGACCCGCCGTGTAGGGGAGTGATGCATTTTAAATCTGTCGAGAGCTCAAATTTCCTCCCATTGGTGTGATGTGATAGTTAGGAGAGAGAGGTACCAGCTCAGGTGTCGTCCGCGTAACTTGACCATGGTTCAAAATTACGCGGTCCGTCGACAAAAGCCCTCGTGTAGCTGAACAGTGGGACGTTAATATTCTCTCACTCACTCGGTAGAAGCCTGTATATAGTTAAAAAAGCGTTAAGCACGTTTATTTGGAATAGATTCAAATACTTTATTCAACTTCGAAATAATGCTAAAAGAAAAGTATAAATATTTATTAAATAAATTTTACATTGTATAGAAAAGTGACTTATGAAGCTAATTTTAAAAAAGTGCTAAGTATTGTTTGAAATATTTTTATTTTACTGAAACACTAACCATTCAAATTTCAGACCGATCGAGACTCCATAATCACTCCGATATTCCATGCATCTCAAAACTTGTTATACTTGAAAATCGTAGGTTTTAATGCTTAAAAAGTTTGGCAATTCCTCTTCCAAAATTCTATACCTGTTCTTGATAAGATTAACGTTCTCCACCATTCAAATACTGTCCACCTTGATCACTATCCATTATTGGAGATACGGAGAAACTGTATATAGGATCCATAATATGACAGCCTTATATCAGAAGATAGATCCTTTTTCTTTATGTGGAATTTAGGAAAAGCACATTCCTCACTTTCTATAATCAGTTTTCTTAATAGAAAATAAGATTTTATCCCTATCTTTTCACATACTCTTATCTCTCTGCCCAGCTTATTCTATAGAAGATAACCATTCTGTTGTGAGGCCGTATCATGGCGATATATGAAGCAATACATAAAATGTTTTGGAGAAGAAGTTCAAATTGTTTTTGTTGTAATCAATGCTACCCTTCGAAACAACACAGGGAATGTTGGTGGGGGACCTCTTCTTAATTTTGAACTGTAGGCAAGTAAGGAAAATGGACATCCAAGCCGGGGCTCGGTATTCTCCAAACTTCCATTCAATATTAACAGATTTGGCGGGCTTCATCCACAGCCTCACTATACAATAGGTTATTCGTAGCATCAGGACTCGAACCCATTACTCGAGTGAGTGATAATTAACGTCGCAATGTTCAGCTACACGAGGGCTTTGGGCGACGGACCGCGTAATTTGAACCCATGGTCAAGTGACGAGGACGACACATGAGCTGGTTTCCTCTCTCCTAACTACCACATCAACGGGAGGACGTTTGAGCTCTCGACAGATTTAGCGTGCATCGCTTCCCTACACGGCGGGACTTTAGTGGTACTGGGCTCGAACTCGTGACATGCCAGTCATGATACGATACCTTGACCACCCGACTACCGCAGTCCCCATGACTAGAGAGAAAAAACGTCAGCCATGAATTATCGATAACTATCTTGCCCAAAAAAGTGGCCGTGGTAGTGGCCAAGATAACGGACTCGTGACCGGCGTGTCGTGAGTTCGAGCATAATGCCACTGAAGATCCGCCGTGTTGTGGAGCAATGCGCGTTAAATCTGTCGAGGGTTCAAACGTCCTCCTCTTCGTGTGGTGTGGTAGTTTGGAGAGGTGCTGCCAGCTCAGGTGTCGTCCTCGTCACTTGACCGTGGTTCAAAATTACGAGGTCCGTCGCCAAAAGCCCTCGTATAGCTGAACAGTGCGACGTTAATATTCACTCACTCCTGCCGCATAATCAAAGGGCCTGGACATTGTCGATTTTTTTGCAACATGAAAATCCATCGACTCCCATTAACTTGGGCTTACAAGTCCAGCGCCGAACCAACTACGCCACTCAGCCAGCACATTGAATATTCGAATAAATTTAAATGAATTTGTATAATTTTTTACTCCTTAATCCACTGTTATTTTTAGTTGAATTTTTTTCCCGAAAGGGTTTCGTCGTTATTGAAGGAAGAAAATTGACTCTCATTGCTTTGGAGAATGTTATGGTGATGATGATTGTTTATTAATGTCGCTCTTTGAAGCGACATGATATGGTCACGAGCTCGTGGTTAGCATGTCTTGAGTTTGAGCCCTGGTGCCACTGTAGTGGGGCTGACGCACGTAGAATCTGTCGTGAGGCTCATCAAGTTCGGACAGAAGGGTGCCAGTTCAGGTGTCTTCCTCATCACTTGATCATGGCACGAAATTACGAGGTTTGTCACCAATAACTCTTGTGATGTTCAATAGTGTAACGTTAATAAGTGATCACTCACGGAAACAGCGACGTCTTAAGACATGGGCCAACTGGGCTCGGCCGCAATGTGAGCCTCGCCTCCCTTTAGACTCAGCCTTAATAAGATCATAATTTGAATAATTTCAAAATGGTCAGATGTTATTTCCGATAGGTATTCTCCGGAAAACTGGGAATTTCGGACGATATATCAACTGTCTACAGGGGATGACCGTCGTCCACTTACAGGCTTAGGCCTACCACCGTACAGGATCATTACTCTTTCAAACAAAAGGCAGCAGTCGGTCGAATCGGCTTGCGCGATTGTAAATCGTGCGCATTTGTTTGTTTAGGGTTATTGTTTGTACGAGTATTTGACAACGTATATGTTATGTACTGTCTACTTTTAAGGGACATATAGGTGGGGCCTATATTTGTGTTGGGGTCCAATACCTACTTGTGTGCATGTTTTGTACCTACGTCCCTGCACGGAAACAATATGATGGTATTAGGTGACAGACCTCGTAAGTTTAAACAGCGGCAAAATGACAGGATGCCTGAAATGGCCTCTTGATCTTTAATCTTTCATACTACCGTGAGGACGTGGACTGATGGTTATGGTCACGAACTCATGGCCAGTATGTCGCAAGTTTGAATCTTGGTGCCACAGAAGACCTGCCGTGTAGGGGAGCGATTCACGTCAAATCTGCCAATGCTCAATGTCCTTCCGTTGGTATTGTGTGGTAGTTAGGAGAGGGTGGTTTCAGCTCAGGTGTCGTCGCTAATAGCCCTCATGTTGCTTTATAATGCGACTTAATATAATTTTTTCTCTCTCTATCCCCAGCGTGAGGACTTTGAGCCTTGACAGATTCTTGGATTTTCAATGGCACTAAAATTTGTAATACTAGTCACGAGTTTGCAACTGTGAAAACCCAGCTATTGTGGCCACTTGGAAAATGTCATTGAAGGCTCTTTGCATTTCTTTATTATTATTTTGCTAGCACCGCTTTCAAAAGTGATAAAATACACAAGGTTTAGCATTCTAGAGCATTCTATTGGAAGAGTTCAGACTGGTTTTAATGAGGTTTATTTCTCTCTTCATTTTTTTTCTGGAGTGACACAACTGCTGAGGATGTTTTCTTTGAAATTAGTTTCGCAGTACTGATTTTTTCCAACAGAATTGACTGCTTTGTTTGTGGATTTTTCATAACGCTCTCTCAGAAGCAACACAAGGGGTTGGTGATGGATAGGGTAATTTTGAAACCACGGTCAAGTGAAAAGGGTGACATTTGAACTGAAACGACACTCCAACGTGAAAGTTTTGAGCCTCGGTGGATTTAATGTGTATCAGCTTCTCACGGTGACCACAAGTTCGCGATCAAGACTCTTTGACTACTGCGGCCACCAGAATTAAGAGCATATACAACAACAATCTTTATAATAAAACAGATATTCCACAAAAAATGTTAATAGACAAAAAAATTAAAACAATCGAATTATGTTTTTGGAAGTGTTATCAACATTTTCACACATTTTTGTTTTCATTTTAACTTTACCCAATATTTCTATATATCTAATTGTAAAAACAAAAGTATGTTTTCATTCCTTTTTTAAAAATTTTTTAGACTAAAAAAGAAAATGTGTGTGGTATGGAGCTGAGATTATATACCTAAAAAAAATTTCCTCTCGGAACAGTATTTCAAGGTTACCAAAATATACCCAAACATGTGAAAAGAAAGTGCTCTTTTTTGTTACTAGTAAGACACTGAAAAGAAAGGTAAATATTTATTGAATCTATTTTTGATCTTGTGTGGTTATTTGCTTTAATTCGAACATAAAATTTTTCATGCAATTGTTTTTAATTTAACGAAATTGACTGTTCAACTTTTAATTAGATTAGAATGCGTTTACCTAATAAAATCACACACATTTTTTGAAATGCCTCCGAAATAAATAAATAGCTATGCACACACACAAAGGGATACTTCGAAGAGAACTCGCACATAATTCTAACCAAACGATGTATCACATTAAATGACCCAAATTGTGTCTAACGTTTACTTTGTTGATTTAAAAATGTTTAAACAGCAGAAAATACAAGACCTAGAAATAAAACTGAAAACACACTGGTTCAAGTTCTTTTTTTTAAAAACTAAACTCTTCAATTTCGCCGCATAAACACGTAATATGAATGTAGCTCGTTGAATAAAAAATTGATTAGAACAGTGTATTTGTTATACCAATAGTTATTAAAATATTTGCAACATATGGAATGATTTTCCTATTGTGTAAATTTTGAATTTTGAATTATTTTTGCTTTCTGGCGTGTAAATTATTTTAATAGGTGTTTTAATCTGCTGCTATCTGAGCACACAAATCTGTTCGCAATGTATAATTTAAATTCGTCTCTTGACCTTGAAATACGGAATCCATTGCATAAGTAAAGCTTGCTCTCACTACTTCATTCTACACTATTCAACCTGTTACAAATTTAATCTGAAAAGCTTACTAAACTCACATTATTAATTTTGACGAAACATAAATTTACAATTTTTTTTTCCTGGAAAACAACACCTATTTAATTTTAATCTGATATAAATAATTGTTATTTGTTTTATGAATAATTAGTTATTTTCAACTAATTGTAGAAATAATTTTTTGTGCTCAAAAGGTAACATTTCGTTGATTTTTTTTTAGATGTTTTATTTTCATATTATATATAAACTTGAAAGTTTGTATGATTCTAAATCGATGGTAGAAGTTTACGAATAAAATCACAAGTGCGATTTAGGAAAAAAATTCGTTCTTTTTCTATACTAGGCCGTTCTGCAAAATTTTGTCTTGACGTAAGCATTGCGAAAAAAAAGGGGAATGTTTACTAGAAAGTTCATGATATGGTAAACAAGATGATACCATTTATTATTATTTATCAAATCCGTTGAAATAAGATGACGAAGTTTATTCCTAATCCACCTTACATGCGTAGATGGATCAATATCCGAGGACTAGCTACTAGGAAATTCCAAGAGCATCGTGTCTGGGTGATGCAAGAATTTTCTACTATCACGTGACCTTTAGATTTTTACCACTTCTCTTTCTCCCCCTTTTTACGAGAGTGTCGTCATCGACAGGATAACAACTGTCCAAACAGTTGACCTGATATAATTCTAAATATCGCGGATCACCATCGTTAAACACTTCCACCAAGACCAGCTAAAAATACAGACGTTTATTATATCATAGAAGAAAATGGGAACCTGTGTTGAAGCTTCCTATGGAGATCATCATTACCTCAAGTATGAAAAAATATAATTTTTCTTTTTTAGGGAGAAAAAAAATTTTATTATTAAGTTTTGAGAAGAAAAGTTTGAGAATTTTATGATATATTCATTTAAGAAGAAAGAAAAATAATTAATTTGTTCGAAAATATCTTGAAGAAAAATTAGCAGACGATTTTTTCCCCTTGGAAGAAAATGTTTCTTAAACAAGTAATTCTCCAGATTGATAGAAATTCTCTTTCATTCAGCGCTTATCTCATACAAATAAGACGATCGTTGAACTTAAAAGCGGAAAAAGATATTTTATTATTTTTTTCTCTGAATTGATATTTCTTTATTTTTCGGTCGATTATCAATTTAAATAAATTTTTTTTTATGAAAGTAAAACATAATTATTCCAGATTTCATATCCCCCCCCCCCATTCATTTTAAAATTTTTATATCGTGAAATCGTTTGAAAAGTGTATAAAAAAATCGAGTTTTCACAGAATTCCGTCAATTTTCTTATATTCCCTTGTTTAAATGATTTTTACCAAGAAGGTTGTTTACATATCATCTAAATTCTGATAGAAACAAAATTTGAAAGGCATTTTAATGGATTTAAACTTATAAACTAGTAGTTAAATATTTTTTAACTAATTAATATATATTTAAGGAAAAATGTGATTAATTATAAGTTAATATTATGCAAATATTAAAATAAATTGATTGTGTTGAGAGTTGATTTTTCTAGAGTTAATACTAATTTTTAAGAAATTATAAACGTTCTTGGGATAAGTATTATAAAGTGAAAAAAAATCAGGAAATTGCTTTTTTTAGAAATTTAATTATACTGTTTGCCATATTTCATAGAACAAATTAAAATTATTTCATGAAACTTCAATTAATTTTTGCTTAAACTATTATTTTCTTATTGTGTAATATGGTTTATATGTAATTATGTTTTTTGGGATATGCTTAATCTAATAATTTATTAAATTTGTTTTTGTAATTTCTTAAAAATAATTATATCGTTTTTAAATGTATAATTCTCATTAAAAATTAAGATAATAGATTACTCATATTAGATATACCTTAACAAAATTTTCAGTTAAATCAAATAAACTGATGGGAAAACATTTTATACCGCTTTAAAAAAAGACTTATTTAAAAAAAATCCAACTTCAGAATTTTATTTGAATTTTAAAAGCACTTATTCCGAAAACTTGTGGTTTTTTTTCATAATTTCGAGTAAACTATTAACAAGCAATATACTTCTAAACCTCTAGATGGTGGGTTGTTTACGCTTATAACTTATTAAGAATTAGAATGTGTAATAGAAGAGAGAAATATTTTTACATTATTTTTTAAAGTAATTACTCAAAAAGTTTGTTTCAGTATTAATTTCAAGAAAATTAAAAAACAACAGTTTTCAATCACTGGATTGCGACCCGTTTTCGGAGCGGAATCCAGAATTCGCTCCGATTTTCGGTGCTAGATCAGGTGTTGTCCTCGTCTCTTGACTGAGGCTCAGAATTAAGAAGTCCTCGTGTTGCTTCGAAGTGCGATGTTAATAATCGAACATTTCCAACTACAATTGGTTAGAAATTTAAGATGTGTGACAAAAGTTGGGTTATATTATGAGCTATATGATATATTATGTAAAGAAATATATCAATATCAGCACATTTATGGAGGTCAGACATAGAGAAGAAATAATTTAAGCATTATACTTACTATTAAAAGAATTACGCTCTCAATAATATAATAGAGTACTTAAGGTATCAGACTGGTAGCGACAATTTTTTTTTTTAAAAAAAGGAGATATGGGGATTTTTTTGTTATTTTAAATTTGTTTAGTGCATTTTAAGAAAAATGTGCTAAAATTAAGAGAAAAGAAATTAGAATTACTAAATTGGGAAAAAATAGGTAAAAATTGACAAAAAATAGCATAAACGCGGTCTATTCTGTATCAAAGGTTTATAAACAAATTTTCAATTTTTTCGATCTAATGTGTTGCTATATTATTCATTTTTGAAATGACCTTCAGGATAAGATATATATATTTACAAAAACTAGAGCACTTTATCTTGGTTATTATATGAAATTGCTTAAAAAAACAGTGATTATATTCACATAAGGAACTGCAAATTTTGTAATAAAACAGTGATTGATCGATCTGAAGGTTAAAACAATTCTACTATTATACAGAACTTACAGAAAAAATTTCACTTAATTATGTTCAAAACTTTTTTAGCAATCACTGACCCCGTTTGATTATTTTCAAAAAATCACATTTCGAATAAAATGCGTTTTAAATTATGACATCTTGGTTAAAGTAATGGCATCTGCTTTTACTAAAACACTTGTAGTTTTTGTTCTAGTGAACGGAAAAGGATAAACTTGGTATCTTTACAAAACTAGTAAGATGGCCCGTAAAATAAAAACATAAAAAAAATTGTCAATTTTTGGCAAAGTTTACAATTTTAGGGTAGTTGGATACCTTAAAAAATAAAAAAAAAAAGAAACGCGAGCCTTGCAGTAGTCGCAGACGATGTGTAACATCTGACATGTTATCGTGGTAAATTCACAATAGCAACTTGAATCCTGAAAAAAATGAATAGAGTATGATTGGAAATAATTTTTTCTATCGAATAATTATATCTTTAATAAAAATTTTATTTAATTAACACAAGGAGTAATGCAGTTTTTTTTTATCAAAAATAATTATTTTTGTTCAATTTGGGGAAGACGGTAATGATAACTTATGATAACTAAAATATGACACATATACTTGTGATTTCAAAGTATTTAAAAACCGTTGAAAATAGCGTCAATAACAGTACCACTGTTAGTTGTCAAAACATTTCGATTTGTGTTTATTTCGAGAGCTTGAGTTCATCATTCAAAAAAGCTATGAGTGGCTCGGCTTCTAGCAAACTGAAGTTAACATTAAAATTACCTCTCAAAATCATGGGAAGCGAGTGATAGTTTTTTTAGAAAAAAAAAGAGCAGAACCACCTTCGGTATATGGTAAAAGTACAAAATGCGGAAATCTTTAATTTTTTGAACAGTTTGATTCGGAGAAATGTATACGACCACCGAAATCACTGTCCGTTTTCAAATAAGGATTCTGTTACACACGTCCCCAATATTTTGACTAATTATACCCAGTCCACTTGTTTGACGATAAGTAATATCTATATGTCGAACCACAACATGTGAGTTGTTCTGTTTACGATAGACACCAGCTGCTCTGTGGCCCGGTCGTTTTAATTGTACGCAGCAATCGAAGTCGGGTACCACGTTCGTCAATGTCTAACCACGATTCTGCCTAAAGGACTTAGCTTCTTCTCTGATCCTAAAGTGAGAAAACAAAAACAAAGATCCCACGGCCTAGACCGCAGGGGGTGGGGGATGGGGGCGGAGCTCCTCCCGAATGAAAGAGAAACAGAACTTCAATGCCAGGGTAGCGAAGAGACACCACCAAGCGCGCTGATTGGTCAAATTAAATAGCGCGCGCTTCCCCAACTTCCTGTTACGAATCTCCGTCCCTTTTCACGAAATCACTCCCACAAATCTCCAGCAATCGAGAGGAAAGATGTTACACATCAAAAAACTTCTCTAAACTTCCGAAAACAGAAAAGTTTTTAGAAAATGAAATCAAATATAAATATATTTATATCATTTTATATTATCTAAAATGTCATGAAAGTATAATATTATACACGCAACTAAAGCCTTGACAAATATTGAGTCCGTATTGAAGTTTGGTTAGATTTAGTTTCATCCACATTCAATTAGGCTATTGTATATGATTTTCAACATTAATATATAGTAAACGGGCTCATGCTTCGAAGGCAAAAGAGGAATTTAGAAATTTTTTATTTCGACGATGTTCTATAATGTCCATATACTAAGTATTTCTTTTTTTAAAAAATATTATATACTTAAATTTCAAGCGAGGTCACTTCATTATTGAATTGTAAAAGATTTGGTTATGCTTAGAATTAAAACATTAGTGACAGAACATCAAAATTTAAACAATATCATTAAGTACTTTTAAACCAGTGTGTAAAATATCTTGACGAAAATCCTCCATTATATCCAAATTAGAGTTTAAGGCTTCAATAAGTATCTAATCTTTATATAAGTGCAATAGCTTCCAATAGAATGAAATTTTTTAAACAAAGCCTTATACAACCTGAAATCTGTTTTCCAATAACTAAGCAAATAAGACTGTTGTGGTTATTGGAAATCCTTTTGGAGTAATTTATCTCAAGGTTGTTCGGTCGACTCTTGATGATTGGAAGTTGAAGGGACCAATGAAAAAGTTCGAAATATCAAGAGGGAAAAAACCTCCCAAACTACAAGAAAAGAAATATATTAAACACATTTAAATTTGAAACTATGTAATATAGCAATAATTGTGTACATGTGTATAAAATTATTTAAAAATATTTTTAAAAAGTACATATTATACAGAAGTTAAAAGCCATGTATTAAAATAATACATGAATGTATTAATGCTCGAACAGGACTCTTTCACCGCCCCGCCAAATCTCTTCCATTCCTCATTCGAAATAAAATCATTTCGCACCCGGTTCCCTCAGACACTGTCCCCAGGGTTCTTCAAGGCAGGGTTCAATCCGGCCCGTTCCCTATTTGGTGCCACATTCTATAAGTCACACAGAGGAGCCATAAATCGTTATGTCAGTCTGACGCAAAAAATTCGATCTTCGCTTGAGGAGCCGGGAAACACAAAGAAGGTGTAACAGACAGATAGTCATCAAAAAGGCTACGTTACAGGAGAGACATGCAGAGTAAATACAACACAAAACATGCAAGCTCCAACCCGTTTGCTACAGGACTCTAGATAGTAAGTGTTCGAATTATCGAGAGTTTTATAAGATAACTTCGAATTATATATATTGCGTGTTTTAGTCTGGCCAGCCACAGATTTTACTTCGAAATATTCAGTGTACCAAAACTTATTGTTTTAGTTCGAAATATCAGGAGTTTTTCTAGGGGCTGAGCATATACTTCGAATTAGCGAGAGGTTCGTATTATCGAAAGTTTGAGTCGACTGTACTTGAAATGTGTGTAGAATGGGCTAACTATTCCCAAAGTTTGAAGGGTTTATTGCATAAACCCTCATGGGGTAAGTGTGGGATTTAGATTATTAATCGAGATTCATATTCTGCAAAGAAAATTTTTTATTCTGATGGATAATATCAAAAGTATATTTAAATATTAAGGGGGTTCACCCATGTAACGGCCTGTTTTTTAAGCATTCTTGGGGAATTTTTTTTATGACCAGTAAAAAGATAAAACTTTAAGTTTTTCATCATTTATTTATATGTATTTTAAGAGTATGTATAAATGTTTAGCCAAAAATATCCAACAGAACGTGAGTTGTTGAGCTCTGAACACGCCCTCCTCGAAAAAAATGGATGCTCACTTACTCCACGATTCCGGCTGATAGGCTTATCTGAAAGAAAAAAAAAATTAACGGTGTTTTAATCTATAAGCTTAAATGACTATACTCAATTGAAAATATCAAAAATTAGATAACAAAAATAGAAATATTTTGAATTTCGGAATAATTGTAGTCCATTTGGTGCGTCTATATGTGCCGAGTCTACCCTATAACTTTGAAGTCTTTCGGTCAAACCGTTCTTGAGATATGATGAAGGAAAGTTTGAAAAACACAGTTTTGAGAAAAACGCGTTTAAAGTTTCAAGTCTGATTAAAACGCAATGAAAATCTTAACTTAGAACTACGAACAGCTGCTCTTCTAACACCTGCTTCTTTATAAAGACTTCGAATTTTTTAAAAAAAAATCACTTTACAACCGTATTCTGGACATGTGAACGAAACAATTTATGAAAAAAAAAAGTTTTATTTTTTATTTTTTTGATTTATTAGATGGGTGAACCCTCTTAATCAGACATGCCCTATGGGAGATAAGAATTTCTAACTTCCCATATCAAAGGAAACGTGTATAACCAGACTGCTAAAGCGGCTATGTACAAAACGCCTTGCTAAAATAGGAAAAATAAGAAGAAAATTAATTTTATTAACTAAATCAAAGTTACGATATGGAAAAGATTCTATTTGAACAAAATGATAGCGGAACTTCAAATGAACCTGACATTGGCGATTTCTCTCCCGTAGAAAAAGATAAGTCTGGATATTTTACAGATCGATAACGAAAACAATTAAGCGTATCCTATCGTGCAATTTTGACGTCATACTTTGATTGAAGGTCATAATATATCGATAAGGCCTACACAGCAGCAGATTTTTCCCGTCACGTTTCTTTTGTAACTGTTATTGGAGACATGCTTTTATGTGATGATCTGTATTTTTTAATTGTATTTTTACCGTTTATAGATTCATTCTTTTATTTTTGTTATCGGTAATCAACCTTCATTTCCACCTAATCACGTTTTGGTCTAAAAAATATTCTTGTACTCCAGTTGGAACTGAATGATTACAGCAGCTTCTTGGCTTTTTAAATCCGAGACAGTAAAAAAAAAAATTGTGTTAAATTTACATACTATTTTTGATTGGATAATATTGACATGTAAAATATTTTTATGATCTTCAGAGGGACTTTAAATTTGCGATATCCCCCTGCATTATTGTAGCACTTAGATTGCGGGTGATTGAACAGATGAGGAAGCCTTAATTATGTTTGATTTTAAAACTTTCATTACATAAATACATTTTTGAAAAGATGAAATCTGAAAAAATTGCTGTTATAATTTTAGAAAAAAGCGGGAAAAGGCTTTAGTTTTTTCTTTAAAAAAAATGTACGTTTATTATAGAAGTAACAGGATTACAAGGACAACGAACATAATTCGAAAGAAGAAATAATCCCTAAATATTGTTTTTAAATGCATTTATTTTTATAGCTTTCAACATACTTTCATTAGAGTAAAAAGTAAAATTTCAGAATTGCGTATCCAAAATTTAAAAAAAAAATGAAAAACATTTCAGTTTTCATATTTTCAGATGCCCAAAAGAAAACTTCTCTCCTCCCGATCTGAATATAAACAATTGATAAGTGTAATATTTTGCTGTTCTTAAGGGTACGAATAACGGAACTCTAACCAGAAAAGAGAACCCTTTTAGAAATGTGTTTATATATATGTCACAATCTAAAAAGAGAATGTATTTTTTAAAAATATTTTTGGGTACCACTAAACACCGTTAATAAAATCGCACTTTGATCTACGCACATTATATTAGCGATCGCCAACCGGTGGTCCATGAAAATTTTTTGATGGTCTGCTGCATAATTGGGATATTATTTATATTTTTATGAAGACTTAGTTTAAAAAAAATGAGTAACAAATCGCATTATAGAATATGATTATATAATGTTTTAAAAATTTAGCTACTACTTTTAACGAAATGCTGGATGGGTGGTGTAGTTGCTTAGGCGCTTGCCTTGTACTCCTCAGTTTGCAGGTTCGACCCTGGCCCAAGTTGGTGGATTTTTATATTGTAAAAAAATCGACCGAGTCCATATCGTATGATTATGCGGCATGTTAAGGCCAACAGGCAATCTAGAGATCTTTGAGTACTCTCGGCAAAATTAAATTCCTAGAACAATTTCGCATCGTCAGAGCTCTATTGCCTTCCCCTGGGGAGGAAATTGGGCATCAAAATTACATTGTGGAAATTGGTATCCACCAATGTGGTGCCATATTAAAAAGTGATACCAGCTCCCGAGGAATGTACAAAGTTTTTTATGATACTTACCAATCCGCAGCCCCATTTGAAAGAGAAAAAGCTTTTAACGAAATGTTTTCTAGGTTTAGTGAATTCTTAGGTACCTTTTCAGGTGTATCTAGCGACATTTAAAAGTGAGAATTAGCTTGCTCGGTTAACTGGCAGCATAACACTTCAATTTATTAATATTGTTTTGCGTTGCCAGTTTGTTTTTGATTTTTGGGAAGTTGTTTTTCGTTGATATGGAAATGTAAATAGAGAAGTAAATAAGTGATAGTATTGTTTTAGTGGTCCCTCTATTGTGGTCAATCTTATTAGTGGTCCCCGAAGTTCCAAAGACTGGCAAACCACTGCACTATATACCACACCTTGGCGTTTAGAGAATTTTTATCTTTGGTTCATTATCTCCAGAAGTGCAGAACAAACTTCAATGAAGTTGAGTAAATATGCATAAACTTATATAATGGAAAGACAACAGCAAATATACAATAGTTATGGCTCATGAATGAGCTGATATACGACTCAGCAGTCTAGGAGGTAGGTTACCAATTGAAAAATTATAGAGGGATTTTGATAATCTCTTACAGTTATACAGCCTTATTTTGAACTCCCGTAGAAAAAAAAGATAGCTTATAAATCCTTATGGCATTCGATCCCATTTCATCAGCAACAATGTTCAAAGCTTCTGGATGTTTTTGAAAGAGTAAAACCGATTATAATTTTTCTTACAAGAATATCCTGAAAATGATCAACAAAGTTAAGGTCTGGAGATTTGGAGGAACAATTTTTTCTGAGCAACTGACAAGGAATTAAGTTCATCAACAAAGACTTAGAGCGACAATATGATTTTTAGAAAATGATGACCCCCTTAGGACTCTTAAAGAAGACATTGGGTGCAACCAGCTAGCTGGCACATTATAAAGCAGAAAAACGTATTATCAACTATATACTGCAAAACATACATTATGCTTGCGACAAAACACTGATGAGAAGGAGATACAGTGTAAATGACAATTGAAGCTCGTAAAAATCAAATTATACGCCCGAAATTCAATTGAGAAAAATTTGTTAATGTCGAGTATCAGGAGATTGTTTGATTCAGTGGCGTAACGGAGAATTTTTGGCCACCCCCTGAAAACTCAGGTTTTGGGCTCCAAGCCCAAGTACGTACTTAGCTCGGTCAAGCTTTGGGCCACCTAGAGTCCCTGCTTCTCCCTCAATGCGCAATGGGGTGTACGTTACGCCACTGGATTGTTTTATAAACTTCGTCCTTCGAGACAACACGAGATTTATTGGAGATGTACCTGTAATTTTGAACCGCGGTTAAATGACGAGGACCAGATTTAAGCAGGCAGCTTATTAAAACATTACGGAGGAGAGTAGTCGCTTCTATCATTTATGCATCTAATTTTTTGTATATAAGATCAGGAGAATGAAAAAAAAATGCAGGAAGTGAAAAAGGTGGCGTGGCAGGAGCGGACACATAATATTTCGTGGCTTTTGTGGACACTTTAAAACTCATCGTGGTTTGAGCGGACACATTTTCCACCCATCTTAAAACAGATTCTTTCCCCCATCTTAGAACAGCCACGGTTACGTAGCCAGAGTGGACAGTAGAAGGGTGGAATTCCAAATTAAATGCAATCACTGGCAGAAATTAGCCTAATATCCACTTATTAGTTAAAATACTAAAAGAAGAAACACAAAAAGTGTTTTTTAATTTGAAATCCAAAGAAATAGGCGATCCTGTAATAAAAAGGGGAAAAAAACATATGTAAAATTGGATGTAAGAATTGAAAACATCTTAAAAAAATTCGAAACATCAAACAATTTATAAAAATGCCTAAAATCTTTAAGTTTTGTAACTAGGTTGGACTAAATCCAATGGTAAAGGATATTCATGCCTTCATAATAAAGTTTAGTTAGTATTTGGTTACTTGTATTTATTTTTCTTCCTTTTGTATCTGTTTTGAACATTTTACTTCTAGTTTTTATATATTTACTTACATTAATGAAACTAATTAATTTTATGGTAATTGCCCCTGTTCTAATATTTATTTGACTCTAAAATACAGTTTTCTATAATTTTTAAATATTTCTCTGAAAGTTTTTATTTTTATTACATTGCGCTATGTTTTTAAAGTGTATTCGCACTTAATATCTTAAAAATTTAATTCAAATAAAATTTTATTGGCAAAAATGTATTTATCCTTGTAATTCAATAATCGAATCTGTTCTAAGATGGGAGAAAAAATGTGTCCGCTCAAGCCACGATGAATTTTAAAGTGTCCGCTAAAGCCACGAAATATTATGTGTCCGCTCCTGCCAAGCAACCGTGAAAAACTACTTACTGTCTAATTAAATCATTAGCAAACTATCCATGTGCGAACTAAAGACATCACAAAAATTCCATTTAAAGGAGGTAATTTTCATTACGTAATATCAACTGCGTTCCAGAAATGACAATACTCAAGACATCGTAGATGTTATCAAGATTAATATTCGCGATCTTAAGTAAGATAACGCGTTGCGCCCGGGAACTTTTCAATGAATGTTCTTATGATAACCTTGACATGTGATGGACAGTGTATAGTTTTTTCTGTTCTTTTTTACCTCATTGTGTCACATCAGTGTTATGAAACCAGAACATCTTATGTAATCATTTGTAATATTCGCTTATGAAAGATATTAATGTGAGGATGATTACAAACATACTTAAATAAATAGCACGAAAAAGCCAAGGATTTTTGAGGGCTTATTATTCACTGGAGTTAAATTGTAAGCAATGAGATTGTATTATCATTTTAGTGAATCTTCGATTAGTTATTTTTTTTCTCGTCACTCTCTTAGGCAGTTAAGTAGAACATTTCAAATTGTTTTTAGCCTATCAATTGTATTGTAGCATATATCCACAGCGTACTTTGTACAGTTTCGCAAGAAAGATCATGGACACATTAAAGAAACTTGAAGCTGAAAAATATTAATTCATCTGATTATCATCCCACAAAGACTCCTTCAGAAGTTGAATTGTATATTTCATAACATTTTTAACAGATTTTTTATGTGTCTTTCATTGCTTATTGCATGCGACATCGTTAAATAAACCAAAAGAACATCAGATAACTTAGACACTAGAAAAAAAACAAATATTAATGCGGAAATTCTTCTGAATTTTACTGCACATAGTTGTCAAATTCTTTTACATTTAATATATGGCGATAAGTCATCTTGATCTTGTGGCTAATACTGTCGAGTCATTGGTTCGAGTCTAGGTACCACTGAAGACCTGCCGTATACCGGGGTTGATGCAAGTGTGGGAGTTTGGAGAGCGGCGTTCTAGACTTTCTCTTTTTTTACCTTAATCATGGCTAAAAATTACGAGATCCATCTCCAATAGCCATTGTGACCGGAGTAACCTAGTGTTCATGGTCTAGGACTCGTGGGCAAGGTTACGGACTCGTGGCAGAGAGAGGCATGTTATGAGTTCAAGCCTAGTGCCGCTGAAGATCCGTCGTGCAGTAGAACGATTCACGTTAAATCTCTCGAGAGCTCAAACGTCCTCCCGTGATGTGGTGTGGTAGTTAGGAGAGGTGCTACAGCTCAGATGTCGTCCTCATCAACTGACCATGGTTCAAAATTACGAATTCCGTCACCCAAAGCCCTTGTGTAGCTAAACAATGTGACGTTGATATTGACTATTAACATGAACTCGTGGCCAGCGTGTCATGAGTTCGAACCCTTGCCACTGAAAACCCGCCATGTGGAGGAGCTGATGAGCATTAAATCTAAGTCCTTCCAATGGCGTCGTCATGTAAAAGAGAGCTTGGGGAAGGGGGGGGGGTTAAGTGTTGTCCTCGTCACTTTACCAGGGTTCAAAATGACGAGGTCCGTCACCAAAAGCCCGGATGTTGCTTTTAGTACGACGTTAATAAACATTCACTCATGCCAATTGCCCTCGTACAACTTCAAAGTGCGACACATTAGAAAGTCACATTCTCGCATTGATTGCATTAAACAAGATAGCAAGAATAAAAATATGCTCCAATTTGTTCGACTCACGCATTTCAGACTGTTAATATAAATTCATTTTTCATAATTCTTTTATTTAAACCCGACATTAAGCTAAAAAGCACAAAATAATATTTTTTTTTAAGTTATTGAAATTTTTTCGAACTTTTAAGGGAGAATTTCTTCATATACCTTTCTAGCATACCATAATTATTTAGTAAAATTTCTGTCAGTAAAGGGAAAGCTTTAATGTTTATCTCGACTGTTTTAGCTAAATCTATCATTTCCAGACAGAAAAAAATTTCTTGATATTTCTGCAATTATATTTACAGGAGAGAAGACTTTCTTTGCCAAAATTAAATTCACAATACAGTAGAACGTCGTTTATTCGAATCAATTGGGACTGGACACCGTTCGGATACGTGATTGTTCGGATAACCGAAAACCGAATGCGATCCATGCAGTATATCAAACCGGACACTATTCAAACATTGAAGATCATCACATGCGGGAAATATGCTTGAAGAAAAAGCAAAATAGGTGCAAAATGTCGCATTCTTACCCTTGATTGTGGAAAATAATCACTTATTTTTCGCTGTTTTATTGTACACTTTCTTTGTTTTCTCTGCAAGGTCTCTGATTCTCTTGAGCAGCAGTAGTTGAGTAAGACAGCACTCTGATTGTTGTTCGTACCACTCCATAGGAACGCAGGAAACGCATCAGTATTTGATGGACCCTTGCTACTTTCGTTGTTGTTGTCCTCGTCTTCATCCGTTTCATCGTCGACAGGGTCGGATTCTTCTTGCACGGAAGTCAGTCTCGTCATTCTTTAGCATTTGAAATCCACAGTCTTCTGCATCGCATGCCATCGAGATTTCTACATCAACAAAACTCAACAAAAGAGCACGTATACACCCCTCACGTGGAAACAAACGGACCTAATATTCCGCGCAGATATTTACCAAATCACACCACTGAAATTCCCCAAATATTCCTCACCTTGGGTTTTCCTGTCACTTTTGGCCTCACGTGAAACAACTATTGAGCATTGCACTGTTCGAAAACGTATCCGGATATTTGGCTTGGATATTTGACGCTTCGGATAATAAACGTTAGGATAAACGACGTTCTACTGTATATGACTTTTTTTTTTGTTTAGATGTAAAAAAAAAACCTGCGCCATATTTTTTTTTTTTTTTGGCAGTAGTGCAAACATATATCACAGTACTGTTTGAATAGGAACCATGGTTCTTTATTTAAAAACTTGCAGAATAATCTCCTGTGTTTTAAAATGAAGATTGTACAAATTAAATCTTTCTGGCGTTTTTAAGTGGAATTAGACACTACACTTACCGATTCATTATGCTTTATTTATTTTTTTTTTCAAAACCATTTTTTGCTGATTGCTCAATTCTTATTGCTGCGATCCTGTGTTTTCATAACCTCATTTCTAAGACCATTTAGAAAGGACATGTAAAAAAATTTTTAAACGAGTTTTATTGAATTTCAATTTTTTTTTGTGTAGAAAATCAAAATGCTTTATCTCTCCGTTAGTTTGTCGAAAATGTAGTACACTTCAACAAAAGTCAACAAATTATTTTACAGAAAGACAACTTTGAAATATATTTCGTTGAGTCTGTACATTGGTCGTGTTAACCAAATGGTCGTAGACGCAAACTCGTGGCCGGAGTTGTCAAGTTGCAGATTTCGAGTCTTGGTGATACTGAAAACTCATCATGTAGAAGGGCTGATACGTGTTAAATCTACCAATGGCTTGATGTGGAAGTTTAGAGAGAGGACGTCATCTGGAGGTTTTGTCCTCATCATTTTACTGTGGTTAAAAATTACGAAGTTCATCGCCAGTTGCCCTCGTGTTGCTTCAAAGTGTGTTAAAGTGTAAATTAAATTCAAATCAAATTAGTCTGTACATTAAAAAACCCCGTTTTAGATGGATGTCTGGAATTTGAAGGTTATCTAATCCTTCCCAATTTCTTTATTATCAGATTCATCATTGTTTTCCCAGAAATAGTGAATTCGAGTAAATATATTTCATTACAATATCGATAAAAGGAATATAAAAACCGATGACCTTTTAAAACAGAATTAATCTGCTTGTTAAAATAACGAATAACAATACCTTTTCCACTCCTGAGTGAAAAAGATAAATCGGCTCGATCTTTTTATCTGGAATTCTAGGTTTTTACTTTTCTGTGTGATCTTAATTTTCCGAGCCTGCCTTATCTAATTTATTACGTGAATGATAATCTTCTGGAAGGTGAGCCATCAGCTGACTGAAAGGCTTGATTTCCTTATAAAAATAGTGTGAAGTATTTTAACGCACCTTCACTGTGCGGAAATTGGGATAAACCGAAACATATCAAGTAAGTCGTACTCGGTTATCTTTCCTGTTACTTAGAAAATACATTTTTAAAATTGTTTTACTCGGCATGTAAATTTCAACTTTAAAAAAAAAAAAAATAAGTTTTCATCCTTTACATTTCGGATTACTTTTAAATATTAACAAGAGGTTACTTTCTGAATTTTTTTTACTTGGACAAAGCGTATTATTGTAAACTGTATATTTGCTACTGAAATTCTTTTAATTTGTTTTTTTAATTCATTGAAAACCGTTTGTTGCGAAAAGTATACAGCCTGAATTCCGCAGGAATCACGTAATGTTCCGTTTCGGAAGAAAAAATACTAATTTTTTTCAAGAAGTAGTTATTTTTTTTCGTAAATGCTGCCATATTTGCAAATGACATGAATTCCCGTCATTCATAGCAGGCAGTAAAAAATAAAAGGCGGAAATTCACGAAAAAGTGTTAATTCAAAGTGTTAATAAATGCAATTTAGGACATTCTACTGAAGGTTCTTAAAACCTTCATTGTATTATTTAGAACCCATATTCATTGTAATGAATATGGGTTCTAAACCTTTTTCACTTTTTGTACTAGTGTAAATTTTTAAATCTTGTAGTTTTTGTGTTTAAGAATATGTATATGTAAAATCTTTCAATTTTTTTTATTACTTTACAATTATTATTCTTATTGATACTAATTTTCACTATTTCACAAATCGGACAATTATTGTGTATCCGCTTGGTAAATGATTATTTTCTTATAGAGCAACTGTTGAAAAAGTACTTATTTAAAAAAATGTGAACAATAGTTATGTAAAAAAGTAACGTAAAAATATTTTTTACATTAAAAATGTTTTGAGAACTGATCTAACATTAATATGAGCAAATTTTATGTAGGAATATTATTTATAACTGTGAAAAACAGCGTTAAACAATGTTTTTAAAAATGTTACCTACCTACGGTTCCGCTACCAATAAATTGTGTTTTACCACGTTTCTCAAATGCCTACTTTCACCATTTATGAAGGCCGCGGTCAGTGGCGTAACGGAAAATAACTGCCCCCCCCCGCAAGGTCAGGTCTTGGGCCCCAAGCCGGATCTTGTGTATATATATACACTTGCTAGAGAAAGTCTGCGTTCACCTACTAATGCTTACATAAACAAAGAAAAAAAATTTTAATCGGAATTTGAAAATTTTCTTAAATTATATTTGATTTAGTTCATTCTAAGGTACTAAGAACAGCAAAAGCAAACTCGGTTTACTTTCATAACTTTTAATATAAAAACGAGTTTGTAGCGATAACAACAAATTTCAAGTAGAAGAATTCTGCGTTCACAGTTTTAGTAGTAACTAACTCGTATAAAAATTATTTAAAAAGGATAACCCCCTGAAGTTCGGACGGCGATTTGTTGCTTCGTGAAAAGTAAATCATATTTATTCCCCCACCCTACATCTAATGTAAGGTATACTGTAATAATAACAGAGATAAATTTTTACATCTTCCTAGCGTTTTATCCGATTCTCAGTGTGATTTTTGTTTTATCTGTCATTAATTAAGGTTTTAAAAGAAAACCCGCTGAAGAAAAGTATCTCTCTCTCTCGTCACGGGCATTACAGCAAATAAAAAAAATGTTTTTTTTTGATTTGGTTATTGGATCAAAGATATCTAATAAGTGAATGACTTCAGATCGTCAATTGAAAAATCGCTTAAAAATTCGATTTTAAAAAATGTAAAGTGAATCTTGAGAAAATCTACGCTAATGGCGTCAGTCAGGCTTTTTGGGCCCCCCGCAGTGCGGGGGTTGCTGGTGTGTACGTTACGCACTGGCCGCGGTAACCAATGATTTTGGTCGCGAACTCTTGTCCGGTATTGTCTGTCAAGTCAAGGGTTCGAGTCCTGACTCCCCTAAACACCTATCGTGTAGCAAAGTTGATGCACGTCGAATCTGACGAGGCTCTAAGTCCTCTGGTCGGCATTATGTGAAAGTATGGAAAGAGGGGTGCAAGCTCTGGGTGTTGTGTCCTCGTCACTTGATAATAATTCAGTATTAAGAGCTAAATAAAAGATGAGTGCTGAATGGTTGTTTTCCGGGTCTGTTTGTATCTCTAAGCCATTCAGGATGAGCTCGGTCCTCTAGGGTAGTTGTCTCCAGGCCGCGGACCGGTATCGGTCCGTGATTCAAATAGCACTGGGCCGCATAAGGAACACCGTAAAATTCGGTGTATTACGAGCACGTATGCTTTCAAGTTTTATTTCTTAATTATTAGGCATATTTGCCGCATCCCCTTTTTTATGAAGAAACCTGAAATGTACGTGGGCAATGCTCTTATGTTTTAAAGTCAGTTATTCGAGGTATTATTCGAAGCTTTAGTAAAAAATAGTATAAAAAATACTTTTAGAACTACAACCATTTTAAGTTCATAAGGAATGTAAGTTGCTAGAGCCTGTGAGACAGGTTGGACTTCTTAACGATAGATGGCGACACCACCTACCTACATCTCCACAATTTAGGCATGGAACTAGTGGGGAGGGAAATATTCTCCAGCCCCCTGCACTCGTATTTTCTACTACAACCGCCCACAAGACTTTCGGACCCACTGATTTAACGAGCACGTACTCCGTGAGTACTCGGAGGGTATTTGGTGGCATCGGGCATCGAACCCAGGCCTCCGATCTGGAGTCCGATGCTCTAACCACTAGGCTACCCACTGTCAAGGAATGTGTTATTTCTTTTAAATCAGCAGTATCTCGATATATGTAGGAATCTAATTTTTTTCAAAGCTAATCTTTTTATTTTTAAAGGCAATACTCGGCATGTAACGATCTTAGTTTTTGTGTTGAAAGTGCGCGTTATGCGCCGGATTTTACGTAGTAGCCTAGTTTTTTTATCATTCTAAAATGGCTTTCAACACGAAAAGATTTCCTTTTGGGAATGAACAAAATACGGAAAACACTAGTTGTATTATCGGTAGAACTCATTGCAGTACATGATAATGTATGTACAGCCCCAATTATGGTAGACAAACACATTTTGAAGTTTCTTCATAGCTCAAAAAATATCATTGATGCAGATTCTGACTATGAAAATGAAATAAATAATGCAGCTCCTGTTCCCCACATCATCCGAAATAAGCAACATCATGAAAAAAAAAAAAGAGTGCGTTGTTATTTTGATGCACATTCCAAAGGTAAAATGAATAATAAAATGGACAATATGGAGCAATTTGATGCTAAAAAAACAATACAAAGAAAATATAAGACTATTTTCCCAAAACTCAAATGTTTTTAGCTTTCCAAAAAATTTACAAATTTTGTATTAAATTTTTTTTATGTTCTTGTAAATGGTTTTTGTTTGATTAATTTTTTAAAAACATATGCATATATACGTATCTATGTAAATAAAATAAACTAATACACTTAATTTTGTAAAGTTTTTTTTTGCAATATCCTTTAACTCGAAATTCCTTTAACACGAAAAAATAGTTCAACCCCTTCAGTTTTGTGTTAAGAGATTTTCACTGTTTCTTGTAACTGTCTACATTATATGATACTAAAAAAAAAAAAATTTTCAATCACGAAATAGATTAACGAGACAGTCTTTTGATAAAATGACATTATTTTGATTGGTATAAATTACATTACTGAGCATATTTTATAAAAAATCCACATTGTGCTCAAAGGGAATTGAACGATAATGTTAATTCAATTGAAAAAACTTGTAAAAAAAAAAGGATTTTGTTCGCATGCACGAACCTTCTTCTTGAAACTAACCTTAATTTAACATTTTCTAAAATTCCCGTTTATAAAATTATATATTTCAGAGTTATAAAATAAAATAAACAGTTCCCCCTTAATGTAAATGATTGCTTGAACACTCAAATACATAGGAGGTGTGACCCCCCCCCCCCAAGACTGGTCCAATAAATCATCGTTCTTACAGAATCAGTTCTCCGTGACAGTATCACCTTCCAAGTATTTCCCTTCAGCAATCACGCACTTCTGCATTCGATGCTGCCATTGCTGGTAACAATTCCAGAAAGAGGTTTTTGGAAGGCTCTTTAGGAGATTTTCCGTTTTTGCCTGAACCTCTTCAACTGACGTAAAATGGGTTCCTTTTCAGCACGATTTAACTGTGCGGAATAATAAAAGTCGCATGGGGTCCAAATCAGGTGAATACGGGTGATGCCCCATCACAGTAATGTTTTTGCTGGTCAGAAACTGCTTAGCAGATAGGGCCATGTGAGCAGGTGCCTTGTCTTAGTGCCATTCATCTCACTCCCGCCTTTTTTCCTAATTTTTTCATGAAGTCTTTTAAGTACTTCAATATAGTAGTTTTGATTAATAGTCTGACCACTTATGTGAGGGGGAACCCACACTCGTATCACGAATTTCGGCTATGTTTAGGTCTGCAATTGCTGAGCTTGGGTGCCCAGCAGGTTCATCATCTCCCACAATAACCTTTCCCCTGAAAACCTTTTACACCATTCAAACACATGCGCAAGAGACAAAGTTTCATCTCCATAAACCTCGGTTAATATCGGAAATGTTTTCGTGGCTGATTTCCTTAGTTTCACTAGAAACCTGATATTGATTCGACATTTTCCCGGTAGGATGCAGTTGCACTTGTTCACTCAATGACGCAGTATCCCAATTGGCGGGATCTATTAAGACGAAACTGGTCACATGGATAGAGGAGGTGCGTGGGTTAATGTCACCAAAACAGTTGTTGCCAACTCCACACTTTTTCAAGCTACACACTTAGTTTCGTTTTTTTTTTTGTCACATCTTGTATAATTTGTTATTCAAAACGTTTTTGAAAATAAACTCATGAATCGATGTATTTATATCTATATAAAATTTCTTGTTCTTAAAAACTGAAAGAAGAAATATTCTGAAAATGTGAATTATGTGTGAAATAAAAATACCAAAAAGAGTCAACTGTAACTGCACAATTTTTGGAATAACTGGATTCCTTGTGTCAAAAAATCTTGAAATTGAACTTTTATGAAACTAATTCATATTTCAGAAAATACTCAAAATTTAAATTGCAATCCGAAAAGGGTCATCGTAATAAGGAGCCATTTTGTTATTATATATTAATCAAATATATATTGAAATAAAAATTAAGAATTTAAAAAAAAGATTTAAACGAAATAAAAACTCAAATAGTTTGTGCAAAACTAATCACCTTTTCAAAATAAATTAGTATATGACATTCTAATAGTTTTTCTGGAATATTTCTGGAATTAAGAAAATCGAATTCAAATGAAATTTGAAATAAAAGCTGTTTAGAAAATTTTCAGCTTAATTCTGCAAAAGCTTTTGATTCTGCTTTGAAAAAGTTATTTTTTAGAAATTAATTTGCAATATAAATTGTGAATTAATTAATGAATTCTACTATGCCATATTTTTTTTCCTACGACATATTCACAGTGTTATAAATTTCATCTAGCTACAATGAAAATTGCAGAAAATTTTATTATTTGACAATTACACATATATTGTAACCTGGATCTTTACCTTAATACGACAGTTCTTGATGTGTTCACGAATTAAAAGGAAAAGAAAAACACCTTTCTTGTGCCAGTTCTATTCTCAAATGATTTGATGAATTTATACTAACTCAATTTATGGGGCATTTTTAATATTGGTAAAACCAATTTCTCTTTTCATTAATGCTCTGTTCCCTTAGGTATAAATCCGAAATGGAAGGCATCCAATCCAAGAGCAATGTGGTTGAAAGCTTGCCCGATGTGGCCATCGCCATATTCGGTCTAGGTCGCATCGGCACTATCCATTTGGACAACCTGAGGAGAAACCATAGAGCCAACATCATGTACTGTGTAGAAGAGTCCAGCGAGAGGGTGAATTACGTTAGGAACAAATGGAAGTTGTTTGAACCCGAAACCACATTCCTCAAGCCTTCCGAGCAGGATAAAGTATTCAAGGACAAGAGGTAAAAGACACTGGATTTCTGTTTCCGCTGATGAATTTGCATGATTTTTTTAAATTCCTTCATTATGCAGGAACTTTTAATCTATTTATTATTTGAATCAGTTGCATAAACTAGTATAACTTGTACTTTTGGTTAAGGCTGTCTTCGGTCAATGTTAAAAAATAGGATCTGAATCCGGAATATTTTTTCAGATATAAAAGAACTGCAACATTTTAATATTACATTCTGGATTCGCTATTGTGTAGAAAATCACTTATTTTATCATAACACTCATTTTTATCGGAGGTGGCAGCTTTTTTTTCCTGGTATACAATGTGTTTGCACTTTTTCTCTTATACCCTATTGCTAAATGAGCCGTCCCTTTATAAGGTAAAAGTAAAAATTCATTATTTATGGAATATTCTGAAAATTTAAAAACCTCATTATAAACAAATGCATGTATTACAAAATTTCATGAAAAATGAAAAATTTTTCTGTCTGAAAATCAGTTTTGCATTTAGTTTAGGCTTTCGTCCATTTGTCGAAGACAGCCTTAAAACAAAGTCATTGTAAATGTAAGTGTAAAAAAAAAAAAAAAGAATGAAAAGGAATGCAAAATAGTTTCGACTTAATTTTTTATTTATATATAGGGACAAATTACTTTATATGTATGAAGATTGTATTTTGTTCCTACACCTGTCGGAAATTAATGTTTATTTTACAGTGCGATTACCACTCAAATTTAGTATATTTAATTTGTTTAATTGCTTAGTCTAAAATGATATACCAAGTTATTTCACAAAGCACGTGGCATTTGCAGTTTATTAAAAAAAAACCAATATCAAATCACCTGTATTCTAACACGGCTACAAAGATCTTCTACCAATTAATAAAGGTTTCAATTACCTTATAGTATATACATTTTTGAATGTTCATTAATTTTGTGGTAACGTTCGGTTACCTCTTGCATCCGAATCCTCTTGTCTACCTGTAAACCCGGCTAGATGTGTAGGAGAAACTGAATAATCCACAGACATTATTTCCAATCCAATTTGATTTAGTAATTCTTATTAACAATTATTAAAAAACACAATACAATTCTAATAAAGGTATATGAATTATAGTAGAGTGCGGAGATGAGATTCTATAACACGGGGATACTACTACAGACCCTAAACTGAATCTAAGAGAGCTTAAATATACGCTCAATTACAACTACGTCGCGCACTAATAACTAGCTTCTACTTAATCAAGTGCACAGCACCTGAACCTTTAATGCATGGAACTTTGCAGGCACTTTCTTCGGCTTGATCAAATGACGATGGCTTTTATTAATTCCACTGCTTTTCAATCTTCAACCAACAACTAATTCTCAAACTTCCGTTAAACTCCTATTTGCACACATCTAACGTATCCACTTCAGCGTGTCAACAACAACGTGTCAACAAATCACTTCCTCCCTTCCTTACTTCCTTTCTTTTTTTCTTACTGCCAACTCGCGAAAACCGAATTTAAAAAATACCGCATTCACATAAATCACGTTTGCTTACTCGATGAAAGTTGGTCGAATTAAATATTTTGTTTAAAGGAGTTAAGAAGTTATTAGTGGAAGCGCGTATAGATCCGTCACAATATCTTATACGAATCTACTCCGTAGATCGTATCGCTCCAAAATTTCTTATGTTTCGAAGGAGCTGTAGATACAAGTACATTCCTACCAAAATTTTTTTCAAATTTCTTTTCTAAAAAACACCTGCCATCTATGAATGACAGCAACATAAATTTATTTAAGGATACAATGTGTGAAAATTTAAATTTAATGAACCAAGTCTATTTATTTGTTGTTTTCTTATTCAGATTCAGAGGTGAAAGAACAAAGTGAACAGTATGTATATTAAAGAGTCAATTTTGAGAGCATATGGACTAATTCTAATGATACAACGATGCAATCGATCCGAAATCTGTTACCAATATTTAAAATGCCAAATAATTTTTAATAATTCTCATTTAGATTAACAGAATATTTTCCAAATATTTAAATGCTTAGTAGTCATGATTGTATTTATCAGAAATTTGAATTAATCTAAGCAATAAAAAATTAACTATTCAAATTTGTTCTAAAAATTCATTCAGTATCATCTGTGACTAGTCTCAGAAGTATATTAAAGGTAAAAATTTTCAATAACTAATTCGGTTTAATTAATTTAGTTCGGGGGGGGGGGAGGAAACACAAAGAAAATTATCTGTATATCACAGTCTAAAATCAAAATTTTCTTATCATGGATATTCAAGATACCAAGTGAAAAAATTATGTAATTTTAGATATATTTTCGAATCAATAACTTATTTTAAATTTAAGCAATATTCATAATTAATTTTTAATTTTAAATAAGATGGATTTTATGCTTACTTTTTAAAAAAATATGTGCGTATTTTTTCTAGAATTGATGCTGTATTAATTTGCACTCCAACTTTCACTCATGAAGAAATTTGCATGAAATCATTAGAATCGGGTAAGTGAATTGCTTCAGTAATATAGTAATATTTATCACGAAACACACAAAAATATAACAAATGCTATAAAATGAAACAACCCAAGTGAATGACAATTAAAATATCTAAACATTTTAATTGATTTATCTTTCAAAATTCTAAACTCGTAAGATGTTTAATGTCTAGTCATGCGATCTGTTCTGACACAATTATAAATAAGTTAAAATAAAAAAAATCTTTGTAATGAAATTTATATCTTTTGAAAGATTTATTTTACCTTTAAATCTAATATTGTGTATTTTTAATTCATATTGATCAACTTTTGACTTCACATAGGCTTTAAGGTATCCGACTACGTTCAGAACCGTGATTTTGCACAAGCTTACAAACGAATATTCTTTGAAATATTTAGTGTCACTTATAGATTAAAATAAACGCATAAAATTGTTTTAAAAATATTATTATAGTAAAAAATTATTTAAATGCAATATTTTGCCAAAAAATGAACTTAGATTTACCTATTTTCAAAGCGTTCTCTTTTTATGGTAAATGCTTCTATAATAATATTTTGCCTGTATATAGTATAGAGCTTGAAGTGGATTTATCTATATCTTAATATATCAGAGTGGAGAAATTTTAACAACAACAACAACAAAAAGAAAAACACCGACAATTATTTGAATTGGTAGTAACTTCGAAAATAATGAGAATTTTTCAAAAATCGTAGTTCAGAATTTCTGGAGAAGTCTTATATAAGCTGAATAATATTATAGAAGCTTTTTTATATAAAAGGAGAATGTTTAGAAAATATGAACTTTTGAGTTCATTTTTTGCCAAAATATAGCCAAAATTTTTTATTGTAATGATACATTTAAAACAATTCGATACGTACATTCTTATTCAGATGACACTAAATATTCAAAAAAGATTCTTTAGTACACTTTTGCGAAATCATGGTTCCGAATATAGTCGGATATCTTAAGTCTCTTTGGCCAATCATCTATCGAGTCACGTGCCACCTTCATGGGAATGTTCATCGTTGCTTTTCTTCAAGAACATTTAAGACTGTTCGAATTGAGATGCCGTTTTTGGCACATCTTCGCTTCTATTCTTGACCACAATTTATAGTCGAGTGGTTTTAAATCGACTAATTTTTGTGTTCTATGAAATTCGGCATATTCTCTTTCTACCGCCACTGGATCGTCCTCGCCTTATTAGCAGGCCTATAGACCTGTTGAAAAGTTCAATCAGTGGCATTACGTACACACCCACAGCCCCATACATTGCTGAGATCAGGATTCTAGGGGGCCCAAAACCTGATTTTGCAGGAGGCCCTAATATTCTCCGTAACGCCACCGAGTCCAATAGTTTCCACTGAACAAGTGTATGTTCACTATTAGCTCTAAAGAGTAGTGTCTGGATAACCAGCACCGGTTTATCCACTAGGCACCCAGAGGCCCAGGGATCGGATAAGCTGGACTCAATCAGGTTTTCTGGTAATAAATTTTGAACCACCAGTGCCAAGGGGGCCTGAGGCGCCTTCATATCTGACACCACACCACACCACTACGTAAACCTGATGATGTGAGCTCCCTGCGAGCATTTTTTTCTTTTCTTTGGCATTCCTTTTAAACGCACAATCATTTGGTGGTTGAAAGATTCCTCAATGTGTCTAAAGTTTTCTTTCCGGTCAACAAAATTCCTCTGTAATCATTATGAGCGTGCCGCTGCAACAGTGCTTTTGGTTTTATGATACTTCTGTCAATTTAATCTTTTTGTAAGAAAAAAATGGCCAGTTATTCTTCAATAATCTCATTCTCTAAGTTGTTTATTTACTATGAGACGCATTGATCTCTTTGATACTTTTGTCTGCATAACAAGATTTTTCTTTCGACAAGAATTTCGTTGAATTATCTTCCTGAATGCTTTGGCAAGAGCGGTTATTCTCACAATACGCGGATGTCCGCATCTACTACGGTCTGAAACGTTGTTCGACTTGGAAAATCTTTCGATTGTTCGATAATAGAATAACCTTTTGATGTCTAAATGTTTCAGAGCCTTAAAAAAAATCTCCGATGGGATATTTTTTGATGCAGAGAAATACTGCTGCACGCTTCTGTTGAAAATGTTAAAGCTCTGACTGATTTAGAGCAACACGCATGAGACTACATTTTTTAGTAAAATAATTGCTGATGATTTTCAGTGACGAAATTTAAAATTGTCAGCTGCGTTTGAGTCACGGGAGTGATCTCAAATTTTTGTATCGGAACTAAAAGCTCAACTAGTTTTTTTTTATATATTTATATAGTACATATGTTTCATGTTTGAAAAAAAAAATGTAGAAAATTTGTAAACATTTTTTTTCTTATTAGGTAAAGCTGTATTTTGTGAGAAACCTTTAGCATTAAACGACGACGGCATTGAACGATGTTTAGAAGCAGCGAAGAAATACAAAAGACCTTTACTTTGTGCTTTTAACAGGTAAACCTTTTGGTATTATTATTTGAATTGAACAATTTATCTGTTTTAATTTTGTGTTAACATATAGGTGTGCGTGTGTGGGTGAACGAGAGAAGGGGGGGTGTCATGTGTGTAATAATTCAAAGTGTGATTAGTTAATTATAGCAGTGGTTCCCAACTCTCGGGTCATCAGAGGAACCTTAAATTATTTTTATTTTATTTACTGAGGTGCATTTCTCTCTTTCTTTTTGTGCGATATTTCTTGGAAATCCCTTTATATATATATCAGTGGTCTTCAAACTTTATCAATTCACGGAATCCACGGAATAATGTGTTTTCAATGATCCCCATTCCCCCTCAGGGGGCTCACCTTCTTTAGGTGAGTACGGGTGTCACAATCCCGAGGTGCCCTAGTGATCTTTTCCTTTTCCCACGGGGTTTACTGTCTTTGGTAAACACGGGCTTCACGAACCCTGGGTACCCTAGTGATCCTTCTCTATTTTCGACCCTCTTTCTTTCTTTTCCCGTCTAGACCACAGATATTAAAACAAATGTTTGGCGCAGTATAGCCGAAATCGGCTCTTGCGCCAATAAACCCCAAAATCACTCACTCAATGATCCCCATTCCACTTTTAGAAACATATCTTAATAGGATATTTATAGTGTGTGTGGATCAACGTGTAGCAGTTGCATTATGTAAAGACAATTAAAAATAGTATTTAATATGAATTTTTAAAAATATTTAAGTAATTTAATCGTTAGTAACATTAATTTGTGCTCCATGAGTAGAGAATATTAATGTATTTTGCATACACATATAATTTCTTTTTGAATTTTTAATGACTCATGGAAACCCAGGGTTCCGTGGAGCACTGTTTAAAGACCAGTCATATGTATAGGTTCCGTGTTTAATCACTTTATATTAATTTTTTGGTGTAACTGCATTTTGTTCTGAAAGTATATTTAAATACAATTAAATTAAAATTAATTCAAAACAATCCAAAATATATACAATCAACGTCCTCAAAATTAATAATAAAGTATAAAACGGTCAAGTTATAAAACGTTGACTGGTCTGCGATGGTAAAAAGGTTGGGAAGCACTGAATTAGATTATACATAAGGTAAGAATTAAGTATATATATGTCACAAAACGAAACTTTCGTTCACTATATTTTTTTTACAGATGTGCTTTTTTAAAAATTAGTGTCGAAATTCAAGTGGTTCGTACGGGTTCGGTAGAATATTTGCATAATTTTTTTCCCAGCTGGATTAATCATTTGTTAAATGATATTTCTCTAATTAGGATATTTCTCAAATATGGGTTTTAGGCGTGGTAACCTAGTGGTTATGGTCACGAATGGTTATGGTTCATGGCCAGAATGCCATGAATTCGAATCCTAGTGACACTGAAGACCCGCCTTGGGGAGGAGCAGATGCACGCTTAATCTGTCGGGGCTGAAAATCCGCCCGTTAGCGTGGTGTGGTTGTTTAGAGAGGGAGTGTCAGCTTAGGTTTCGTTCTCGTCATTTGATCATGATTTATAATTATGAGATCCGTGGCTAATAGCCCTTAAGTTGCATTATATTTGATACAAGTAAATACACTCATTCTCTCACAATTTATCTCAACTGACATCATACTAAGTAATAACATTAAGGATTGTTTGAACTATATATGCTATACCATGTCCTTCCACAAGACTATATGACTGCGAAAGCCTATTGGCTATGGTCACTTCATGGACGGCATGTCATGAATTCTTGTGTGCCTGAATACCTGCTTAGTAGAGGGGCTGTTGCGCTTTTAAATTGTCAATGCTCAAAGTCCTCCCATTGGCGTGGTGTGGTAGTTTGGAAAGGGGGTGCCAACTCAAGATTCTTCCTTGTCACTTGACCGAGGTTAAAAATTACTAGTCCATCTCCAATAGTCCTCCAGTTGCTTTATAATGCGACCTCATTAAACTCGCTTAAAGATGGATTAATGTTTTTATACATAAGCTACGATTAGCGTGGAAAACGGGTTCTTAAATTATTTGGAGTTCAAACACTCTATTTTGAACCATTCGAATGAAATAACATTCGTCTTCTCG
Organism: Trichonephila clavata; assembly: GCA_019973975.1. NCBI lineage: Eukaryota > Metazoa > Arthropoda > Arachnida > Araneae > Nephilidae > Trichonephila > Trichonephila clavata. The sequence continues at coordinate 242,621 of BMAO01009661.1, read as the reverse complement.
CCACTTTGAAGTAAGTTCGGGTACAAAAGTGTCAAGAGACTATCAAAATGCACTAAAATTAAATGGGTGGGTGAGATTTGTGTTTCCTTACATTGAAGCGAATCAGTATTTGTACAACCTCTGCCAATAAAGTTCAGTGAACGAAGTCAGAACAGCAGCTGATCTGGCGAAACAAAACACTGCACATGCGTAGTGGCAAGTATTAACCATCTGCCCCTTCCCCGTTGTTCAGCTGAGAGTTGTTTGTGTTCCGTGTAAGACTTGTTTTTCGAAGTGCTTGCTTAGTGAGTTGGTTCTTAAATGAGAACAGGAAAATGAAGCATCAAAAGATCAATTTAAAGTTTTGTTTTAAGTTTGGCAAGGCACCAAAAGAAGTTTGGGCGATGCTGGCACGTGCTTATGAAGATCAAACACTGTCCGTGAAATGTGTGTACGAGTGGTTCGCCCGTTTTCGAGTAGGCCGGGAAAGAGTTCCTGACAAAACCCGTAGAAGAAGACCGGCGACCTTCGTCAGTGATAAAACATTGAGTGTCATCTTTTTTAATAGTCAAGGCATTATCCACAAAGATTTTCTGGTACATTGAAGTTTTGATCCATTTCATGAAACGTCTACACGGGGTACAACTCCAGTACGCACAACAAGGTTCCTGATTTCTTGTTCACGACAATGCTCGCCCTCACACAGCCAATATCTTCAAACAGTTCCTAGCAAAAACGGGGGTGGAGCAAATTGAACATTCTCCATACTCTCCAGACCTCAATCCTTCAGACTTCTTTCTATTCCCACAACTCAAACTCGCTTTGAAAGGAAAAATATTTGACTATATCCCTGACATCCAACGAAACGTGACACTTTCGAACTCTACCCTAAATGAAGACTTCTTGCAAAGTTTCCAGGACATGTATAGCAGATCTCATAGGAGCATAGTTATGGGAGGTGACTATTTCCAAGGACAGTAAGATAAATTTTATTAATATTTCATTTACGTTAATGTTACAGGACTATTCACCGAACTTTATTGTCAGAGGTTGTATATACTCACTAAAAAGTATTTTCAAAATACTCTTTGCAATTTCGAATGCATGTTTAACATAAGAATAGTTCAGTAAATTTTGACAAATAATTTTCAGTATTTGAATTGACAAATTTGTATAGAACTAAAATCATAATTTGCAACTAAAATGCTGCAAGATGAATCCTGTTAATGCATCAGTACACGGAATTTTTAAAATTCATTGATTATTCTTTAAAAAAATGAAATGATTTTTATAAATATTTATTGAATGTGATTCTTCACTCCTTAGACGTTTCGATCCTGGTTTGAGGAGTGTGAAAGACAGAATTGAATCTGGTGAAATTGGACAGGTTCAAGTTGTCAAGACGTGCAGCAGAGATTCTCCTAAGCCTAGTGTAGATTATTTGAAAATATCAGGTGATTTTGTAAAATCTATAACAATCAATAATGAGTAAATGACAATTAAATAATACTAAAAATGAGTGATAACAATAATCTAATGAGTAAATTGTGACTTTTTAAATTCCTACTGTTAGTTCACTCTCTCCCTATATATATCTTGTTCAAATTTTCAATCGCTTATAAAATACTTTTTATTCATCCATTCAAGTTTAAAATTTTTTTAAAATTTGTAGTGGATGACACTTGATGTCAATGCAGTTTTTTCAAATATTAATTTATTAATTAAATTTTATTTTTTAATTTTGAATTTATTCTGCGTTATTTCTGCTGTAGTTTCAATTAGCTGCAACAGATGGCGCCAGTTCGTTTTTCTAACAAAGAAGAAATTTGACGTTAAATTTTTTTTTATATTACTTGTTTATTGGGATTTTTGTCTTAAACGTAACAAAATTAGCTACATATGTGTTTCGATTTTAGGTGATACGAGTTGTAAAAACTATTTTTTTTGTTTTTTATTGAGAAAATGATTTTTTTCAGGTGGTATTTTCCACGACTGCGCGGTACACGACATCGATTATATATGTTGGCTTCTTGGCGAATATCCCTGTTCTGTGTCTTCATTTGCTCATGCCCATTATGACGACGTAAAGGAACTTGGCGATCATGACACTGTCTGTATAAACATGAAGTTTCCAAGTGGAAAATTGGCCACAATTGACCTGAGCAGATGTGCCGTTTATGGTTACGATCAAAGAGTAGAAGTAAGTTCAACCTGGATTAGCATTATTTAAAAATTTTCTTCTAAATTTCATTCACAATATTCGAAGAACACTTTTAAAATATGTGTTGACAAAAGTGAGGCTAGTAATAAATATAAATAAATGTACATGTTATACAGCTAATAGAAAGACGAAGAGTAAAAATTACCAAAAGGGCCAAGTTTCTTAAATTTACTCTGTATTTTGACTAAAACTGATGAACTTAAGTCAGTTCACAAAACAAAATTGTGGCATAAATTTTTAAGTATCCCCCCCCCAAATCTTACATTAAGGTTTTTTTTTTAATTACACACAGATATGTCTTAAATGAGTTTTTTAAAGCAATACTTCATTCAGAATCGCGATTTTGATTTTTAAAATAATTTTATAAGTCAATTTCTACTTAGATCAGCAACAAAAATTTTTTTTAGTTACATTTATTAAATAGTTACAATTAATATAAATATGTACACACATATGACAGAATCACAACATTAAGTGGCAAGTAATTTTTATTAATTATCATTTAAAGTACCGTATAGTCATTCCAAACTATCGTGTATTAAAAATTTCAGCTCAACTGAATGTTTGAAACGTGAGAAAAAAAAAAATCTTTTAAAGTTTTGACCCAAGTCGCTAAAAAAATGAAGCCAACCTGGTTGAATCTGTAATTCTTTAAATAATTAATTTCAGTCAATCAAAATTTTAATTATAATTAAATTGTCGTATTGTTACCCAAAACAACAGTGTATAGAAAATTTCAGCTCAAATGAGCACTTTAAAATGTGAGGAAAAAAAACCTTTTCAAATTTTGACACAATTTGCCAAAATGGTCGCTAAGTCACCAAAAATGATGCCAACGTGGCTGCATTTGTAATTCTTTGAATAATTAGTTTTAATCAATTAATTTTTATTAATTATAATTAAATTACTGTATTGTCATCCAAAATAATTGTGTATATAAAATTTCAGCTCAATTGAGTGCTTTAAAAGGTATTTTATTAACGATTGAAAATTTGAACAAGATATATATATATATATATATATATTGAGAGAAAGTGAACTAATAGTAGGAATTGAAAAAAAAAATATTCAAATACAAATTTTTGTCAAAAAATGAAAAATAGCATATTTTCAAAACTCTCTCCTTTGGTAAAAATGCTTGTATAATAAAAGTTTATTTATATATAGCTAAGATTTCTACAGATTTCTACAGAATCTGAACTACGATTTTTGAAAAGTAATCAATCTAATAATAACCGGTGTTTTTCGTTAAAAGTTTTCTACTCCGATAAATTAAAATATGAATAAATCCATTTCTTAATTATGTGTTTTCAAGAATCCTAGTTTAGGCTTTGTATAGATGTCTTACCAATGTAAGGCAAAACCGATTTATTATTGAAGCACTTTTCATAGAACATTTTGAAAACGTCATTCCCTTTCTTCATTTTTTTACCATAAAATCGCATTTACCGTAAAATCTGGCGTATAACACGCACTTTTAACACAAAAAATGAAATCGAGTTTTACTGGTGGTGCGTTATACACCGGATATAAAAATGATAGCTTTAAAAAAAAGAGATAAGCATAAAAAAATCCGACTTCTACATGTATCGAAGTACTCTTTATGAACTCAATCCCTGAAAATTCCCTATGAACTTAAATGGTTGTAGTTCTAGAAGTATACTATTTTTTCAAAGTTTGGGACAATATCTCGAATAAATGACATCAAAACATAAAAGAATCGTACCCGCACATTTTATGCTTCTTCGTAAAAAAAGGGGGAGCGCGTCATACGGCGAATAAATCTTAAAATTAAAAAATACAGCTTGAAAGCGTTATACACCGGATTTTACGGTAAATTATTTTTCTTTTTAATTATATTTTTAAAATAATTTTACAAGTATATTCTAATTCAGATGACACTAAATATCAAAAATTAATTGTTTATACGCTGTTTCAAAATCAGTTCTCCGAATGTAATCTTTGTGAGAGGACATGGCACCTTTTGAACAAATTTTTTTTATTTATGTATTTAAAAATGATATTTTAGAATTTCATATAATTTTTTCTATTTTATTTAATAATATGAGATGAAGTTTTCTACTAATAATTCACACAGTTTTAAAAAGTTAAAATTTAAAAAAAGTTATGGAAAATTTTAAAATAATACTCTGTTTGTGTTTAATTTTTTTGAACTGAAATCTTTTTGCAACATTCCTAAGAATGTTTTTAACTACGTTGGAGAGGGATCAATTTTACAATAAGTTAGTTTCGGAGAAAAAAAATGTCGATACGTATGCTAAAATTCAACTAAAAAGCCAAAATCTCTAACATTTAAATTTAAAAATAAAGGTTTCAAGCTTACAGCAAAACCAATCGCTAATTTTGGTACATGCATTAGATATAAAACGCAAGGAAAAAATGGAAGTAATTGGTAAATAATTGTGGAAGGAAAAGCATTTTGAATGCGAAAAAACACAAATTGAGAAAAACCACTTTAAAGTTTATAATTCTAAGAAAATAATTATTATAAGCTTAAATATAAAAACATAAAATACCACTTTAAAATATTAGCTACATATTTTTTTAAAGAATAACAGCATTTTCATATTATTTTGATCCATTAATTTTATAAGCGACCCCTTTTTAGAGAGTATTAATTGCATAAGAAAACTCAAGGAAAATTAAAAAAAATTTTTTCTTCCATATAGAAATTTTAAAGTTTTATGCTTTACATAATATTGAAATATTATATTTTTATGGAAATTATATGATTAATAAGAACTGAAATTGTAAAATTACTAATACAAAATGTCGTAATTAAAAAATTTTACATGCACGCATTTCAAAAGAAATTAAAATTGCATTAATGTAATACTTCAGAAATATCCTGATTTATTTGTAACACATTTTTTTAGTTATTTCACTTTTCAAAATAGCTTTTTTTTAAATCAAAAAGCTTTATTTTAATCTAAAAAGAGGGAGTGCTCGAATTCCCTAATTTATTTGCTTACATTTTTCAATTGAAAGTTTCTTCAACTTCTAATTTTAAGGCATACAAAAGTGATATATCAATCGAAAGATAATAATGCAAATAATGTATCTAAAAAAATGATATTCAAGTCATTTCTGGGTGCCAAGCCCTCCCCCCCTCCCTAACAAGCACATAGAAGGCTTTCTTTTGTTTGAAAATTTTGGAGTCACTCCACACGAAGTTCTCTTCCGTAAAGTAAAGGAAACATTAAAGAAGATTTCATTTCTTTTAGGATGTATCGCATCCCACGAATGTCCTTGGAGAGTCATTCAGTAGAGCATATTTCAATTTTAATCAAATAACTACATCATGCGTTTGATTCGCTCTGATTGCATCATTCAAATTGGTTCAAGATGAAAGAGGCTCGACGATGCAGCGTATCTTTTGTATCTTATACATTAAAAAGTTCGCATGAGACGAAAGAATTTTTATTATTTGAAGATATGAGATCCCAATTAGATTTCGAGGAAGAAAAGTTTTTTCTTTTGATTTTTGAATCGGATGATCTTGGTATTAGATTTAAAAGTACGGCATCTTCCTTAATTCAATTCCAAACTTCGTAGTTCTTAATTGAAGTATTCTTTTTTTTTTATTAAAGATCTATCATTTTTTATTTTATTTGAATTTCTCTTTGGAAAATATAGTTTGATGTTGGAAATCAAAATTTTTAATTTTCATACGTTTATTTGCATATTTTCTTATCAAAATCAGACAATTCATTCGCTTATTATTCTTTACGATGAAAATAAAATTAAATATTTAGTTGATTGTAATTTTAGAAGACATGTTCGTTTGAGGGAAAAAGAATATGCTTATTTTTTCGTGTTCTTGAATTTGGTGATAACATTCATTCTTAAAAATGTGGTAAATTTTTTGTTAACATAGTAGCGCAAATATTATTTGAGTAAAACATAAAATATTCTAATTACACTTTTTTAGGGCGTTTTTTCACGTAGTGGAACAAAAGCGCTATTAGGACGCAAATTTCGTCTTCGTTCCATATTTTGTCGTACCTTTTTCTCAGCCAATAAGCAACCAATTGACCTCGGGTTTTCGGCATTTGGTCGCATTTGTGCCCTAGATGAGCCGAATCATATTTAAACTTTCCCATAGTTTTCCCGAATTTTCCTACAAATTTTCCTGAATTTCGCTAGTTTATAACAAAATTTTGTCAAATTTTACCTAGTAAATTTATTGTTTGCAAAAAGTTTCTTATAAAAAAAATCTACCTGCATTTTGGAGGAAATCTTCACAAAAATGAAGTTCATTAGTTGCATTATTGTAAAATACAACATGTGAAAAACGCGCTAAAATTAATTGGCCATGCCAATGATTGATATCTTGATTTTTTTGTCAATCTCAAAGGGGATAATTTTATTTCTCCTGTTTTTTTTTTAATTCAAAACATGAAGAATTATCACTACCAATCCTTTTTTAATTCATTTAATTGTACGTTTTCTTCATAACGATTAATATTTTGGTTCACAGGTATTTGGAAATAATGGAATGCTGACATGTGGTGAACAAAGACCCACTGGAGTTCGGTGTCACAACGGCAAGGGAGCCACTTCGGTGCCTATTTTCTTTTCTTTTGCATCTCGCTATCAAGAAGCGTACGCTATCGAAATGGAACACTTTCTGAGCGTTGTACAAGGTGAGAACGGATTAGATTTCAGAACCTTATTTGTACATAGTACTTTATTATACCACACAATGATTTTAAATGTAATTGGGTCTCGAAATGCGGCTAGAAAATCCAAATAACTACATTTATATTTTACAAATTTATTATAATTGTGTTGTACAAGGCTTCCAGCATTTAATTTTTTAAAAAACTTCATCAAAGCTATATTCGGAGATTTTCTTATACTAACGTAGTAAATAGTAATCATCTTTTAATTGATCGATGTTATCAGTATTAACCATATAATAGTTAAAGTTTGTAAAATTTTGTTGTATGGTTTATTGAAATATATCACATAGTTTTGTAACTTCATAAATTAAAATCTCGTTACGGCTTAAGTTATTTAATATTTTGTGCATAAAACTAACTTCTTAAAACTGCACTTGAAATCTCAATCAATTTCAGTATGAAAGATAATGCTATTAAAATTTTCTAACTTTCTATTATTATTATTCTCATAATCTTACACTGCCAAAATTATACAAAACGAAAATTAGCAGCCGGATTTCTACTTTTAAGTTTCATATTTGAACAAAAAGTTTTACTTTTAATTTTTTGCACGAGGTTCTTCGTAGTTTGCATTGGTTTTTGAGGACATGATAATATTTATAATCTGTAGAAAATTTTATTATCCATTTCAAAACTGGTAAACTGAGGCAACAAATCAGTTCCCCGTTTACAGACGATACCAAAAAAGCTGCTTACAGATTAAAGATATATAATTTTCCTGCTTATAAATTTCAAAAATAATGAAACTAAAACTATAAATCACTGAGTTATGTGACTTATAAAATTTAATGTAATTTCCACATCTAACACTTAAAAAGTCACTATCTTTTTGCTTTTAAAGCTCGAGGGCCTCCCTCTGGGGAGGAAACTGGGCGTCAAAATGACGTGGCAATTGGTATCCCTTTTTATATGGTTCACACTAAAAAGTGATATCAGCTCCCTGAGGAATGTACTAGGTGTGTAATTGAAATCGCCAGTCCGCAACCCCCCTTTTAAGGAAAAGCCTTTTTGCTTTTATATTTTTAAATATACACCTGTACAAAGACATGCCTTTTTTATTATAAACATTATTTGTATTTCTTTATTATTACATCATATAATTTACATGGGAACTTTATTTTGGTACAAATAAATAGATTAGTACTGAAATCATAAAGGAAAGAGAATTATATTTGTATTTAACTGCGTATAAGAAACAAACAGCCCAAATCTGATTAGAGAAATGAATATTTAGCATTGAAATCAATTGTAAGACAATTTTTATATATAAAAACTTCTATAACACTGGTACCTGTTTTCCACTGAATAAAAGTATTGATGGTAACAGACAAGTGTCCATAAAAAGGCTTACAATAGATATCCATTGCATCTGTAAAATGTTCACTGGGGCTTTTTGGATGAAATGAAGGTTGTTGCACTAAAAGTGACTCAATACATCCCTTGCTTCGTTTCTTGGGTTTCTAAATTTGAATGAAATCTCGTATCATGTATATATATATATATATATATATTCATGGATTATTCATCTCTCTTGTAGAGAAATTTTGATTATATATATATATATATAAATAATATATATATATATATATATATATATATATATATATATATATAATCAGCATTTATGAAGGTAATATAATATGAATTATTTTTTCCATATTTTTTATTACAGGTCTAGAAGAATGTAATGTCAAAGGAGAATCAATTCTAGCAGTATCCAAAATAGCCTCTGCTTGCGAAGAATCTGTGCGAGAGGGAAAAGTAATCCCACTCAAATGGGATTGTCAAAATGGATTGTAAAAATACATGAGAATCATTTGAATATTTTTCATTTTTACGACATTTGTTATACGGATATATTGGAACATAATTTATATTTATATTTAATATCAATAAACAATAACATATTTTTCATTACTAGTCTGTTTTTTCTATTCCTACACACACTATTAGTTCACACTCTTTTTATATATATTGTTCCGTAGATCGGGGTTCGAGGATTTTATGCAAAATGAGTCGTAAATAACAAGGCAATTCTTCAAGAGCGATGAGTATTTATTGACGAAAACCAATCCTTGAAATACATGATTCAACAGCAAAGTTCACAGAATAAATAACAGAAGGATTTCATACCTTCAACAGCACTCAGACACAATAAACAGTGTCTAAAATACACGTTTGTAAATGATTATTCTCAAGCACAGCCGAGCTGATTAAGTTCAAGGCAAGTCTACTAATCGCTAAATCAAAACAATGCTCACTACTCGCTGGTTGAAATCAGACTGACTGTTGCGGCGAGTATCTCTCTATTTATATCCGGGGCCGAAACTTCTGGAAAGATGCGCTCGCGTCACAGATCGTGAAATTAGTGGATTTCTCTACTAATTTCTAAAAAAATCCAGAGGGTCCCGAACTCGCCAACATGGTCGCCAATGTTGCCAAGTTGGTCGCCAAAGTCGCCAAGTTAGTCGCCTTGTCGCCAAAAATGATGCCAACTTGGCCCTGTCGCCAATATTTCGCCAAGTTCCCATTGAATCACCATTATAACGTAAGGGACGGCGTTGCTTGTGAATATTACAATTTTACATGAAATAAATATAACAGAGGAATATAAAGGCATTGCACATCCAAATACAAATTATTTACATTATTTTATACAAAATTCGTAACATTGCCCCCTCCTCAAAGACTGCACGTCCCGGGCAGTACAATCCCTGAGTAAGAGGCATCTATTTACAGACATAACCTATTCACATAATAATCGAATATAAAGTAACAAATACTCAACAGCAAAAAGCAAATAAATTCAAAATACAAACATAAATTACAACACTAAAATAAAACTAAGAAATTAGAAAAGAGTTAAATAAATCACATTATTTACAAAATAATTAGTGACCATGGTCTGAACTTAGGTACCTTATTCTCCTTGGCCAAGGTAAGGGGCTAGCCTATTATAATGTATTACCTTCGGTTTTGTGTGTGGTGATTTCTGTATCCGAACCACAATGTCATTCAGTCACTGTTTGCAAGGAAACGCAGGGCGGCGTCCAGATAATTTTAACTTTGGAGTTTCGAGCCAAATCTTTCCTGATTATTGACACATTGGTTCCAGTGTCGACAACCATACGGCACGAGATATTAATTTGTCCAATCACATAAAGTCCATTTTCACCACCATTTACTGCAGTAATTTGGAGAATCGCGTGATGGGGCTTTTCATTATCTGGCGACCTCCGCCCCGCGAGATGGCCATATCCTAGTTTTCCTGCTTCGAAGAAGAGAAGGGACTCTCTTCTTTTCTTGCTCGGGGACAGTTATTTCTTAGATGTCCCGCTCTTCCGCATCCCCAGCACTTGAAGCTGCGTTTCCTCTGTTTCTGACGTTGGGCCATTAAATCTCGAATTTCCTCTTTCAATTTCTTTATCTCCTTCATCCGTGGAGATTCACAGGATGCATCTGTATTCACTCTAACCTCTCTGATACAATGGCGGTCCCTGGAACTGGCTTCAGTGGAGGCCTCCAATTTCAGGGCATATAAAAGGGCAGATTTTAGATCTTGAACATCCGCCCTTCTTACAGCCCTCTGGATTTCTTCATCTTCCAGTCCGTCTACGAAATACTGGAGAGAAATAATTTCTTGCACATTTACTGAGAAATCCGAGAAAGCTACGTTGGCGAGCCTTTTTATTTCGAAGGCATACGCTTGCAAACTTCCCTTGCAAAATCCTACGCTTGCAAAATCCCCAAATCAGGACCTTTCCAATGATATAACATACTTGCCATTTTACTAATTAAAAGGTATGTTAAAATTATTTTTAAAAAATAATCAGCTGATGTGCCACGCCCCTTTGACAGATACAAATGTAAACATTGACCTTTTAAATCTGGGATGCTTTTCCAAAGCCACTCTGTTTTATTTATACATACGCAGTTAACTGTAGATTCACTGCAAGCGTAACTGTTAGGATTGTTTACCTATTTTGGAGAGAATACACGTTTTTCTTCTTAGCATTTTGAATATTTCGATATTTCAAATTTCTGAAAATCAAAAATTTTGAAAACAGAGTATTCAAAAAACGTAAACGTACGTTTTATAAAGGTAAGAATACTTTCAACCATACTAACGACAGTAGTGTCAATCCTCAAGCTGGACATGCACATGACTCAAAGGAGACATGTGCAAAAGAAAAGAAAATTCCCAACTTAAATGAAAGTTTTTCTTCCTATGACAAAAGTGTAGGTATTATTAATACCATTATGAATTTGAATATTCTGGCATTTGTTTTCAAGAATGAAGTTCACTGTAAAATGTGTAACAGTGGCTTAGACATGCAAGTTTTAAAAGGTAAGTCTGGACTGGCTATTACATTTGTCCTGAAATGTTGTGCTTGTCCATATCGTGTAGAATTCTCTTCTTCAAATTTTCATGAAGGAACGCAAATTGCTACAATAAACACCAGGTTTGTATATGCTATGCGCTCCATTGGAAAAGGCGCAGAAGCTGGGAGAATGTTTTGCGGCATAATGAATCTTCCTCAACCACCTACAAGGTTTTCTCCTTACGGTAAGCGAATCTTAAATGCTGCAAAACTTGTTTACGAGGACTCCATTCAAAATGCTGCGAAGGAAGCTATTTGTGAAAATGAAGGTAATAATAATATTGCAGTCACTGTAGATGGGACATGGCAGAAACGCGGTTACTCATCATTGAATGGTGTAGTTACTGTGACCAGCATGGATACAGGTAAGGGATAGATGTTGATATTCTTTCAAAATATTGCATATGTAAAAACTTACCTTCTCATCAAAAGGATTGTAAACGGAATTACGTTGGATCTAGTGGAGCCATGGAAATTCAAGGTGCGTCTGAAATTTTTCAACGGTCATTATCTTTGCATAATGCCCGATATATTACTTACTTAGGGGATGGAGAATGCAAAGCATTTGACGCTGTTAGAAAGAAAAACATCTATGGAGATGAATACCCAATTGAAAAATTGGAGTGCATTGGACATGTCATGAAGCGCATGGGAACAAGATTACGCCGATTAAAATCTCAATTGAAAGGATAAATCTTGTCAGACGGTAAGTGTTTAAGTGGAAAAAATCGTTTGACTGTGCATGAAATAGATAACTTACAGTTTTACTATGGATCAGCTATTCAGAGAAATTACACCAGTGTTCAGAACATGCGGCAAGATATCTGGGCCATTTTTCTGCATAAGCTGTCAACAGATGAATATCCTCAACATGGTTTTTGTCCTGATGGTGAAGATTCATGGTGTGGATATAAAAAGGCTGAAGCATCAGGTAAGTCTTACAAGCAGAAAAATAGTCTTCCGGTCGCTGTTGTAGAAGCAATGCGTCCTATATTTAGAGATCTTCCCATCCTGATCTGTTAAGAAAATGTTTGCATGGAAAAACACAAAACCCGAATGAAAGTTTTCATAATGTCATATGATCACGTGTTCCTAAAACAACATTTGTACAAATTGAAACACTTTCACTTGGTGTTTATGATGCTGTTTGTTCTTTTAATGATGGTAATGTATCCAAATTAAAAATGCTGCAGAAAATGGGAGTTGAGCCTGGAGAATATTCGGTAAGTGCCATGAAAATTCTTGATAGAGAAAGGTTAATGAAAGCAGTGTATGCTTTTTCTGGAAGAGAGAAGAAAATTAGAAAAGATAAAAGAAGAAAAAGAAAAAAAGAAGATAATATTAAGAAAAATAAGGTGAAAACCGGCTACAGTGCAGGATCTTTTTGATGAGGTAAAATTTTATATAAAAGCTACTGTTTTCTAAAAATTTTCTTTTCTAAACTGTGTTTTCTCTTTTCTATAAATGTACTGTATGCATGAACTGGAAATTTTTATTTTATATTTCATATATATTCTTGTGCATACTGAAGTGAAATTTTTGAAATATTCCTCAGACATTTAGCTAAAAAGCATATGTCGTAACACAGAAAAGGAAAATTTTTATTAAATTCCTTATTTTACTCTGCAAAAATTATTTTTTTTAAATCAGGCTGATCAATTTTTTAAAAAAAGATTTCACTTCTTATACAAAAATAAATGTTTATTTAATGCACACACAAATATATCTCAAAATGCGTTGCATGAAACTTGTTATATACAAAAAAAATCATAAATTTCATGTTTAAAAACACAAAAATAGTTTTCTTGTTGTTTTGGATACTATCTATGTAATATTTATATAATCTTTTTAATTCTTATATTTAAAGAAATTGTGTTTACATGTGAATATACAAAACACTAAAGAAATTTTTCGAAGTGCCATATAATCATGTATTACTGTCTTATATAGATTATATTTTTTAATTTGTGTCTTCTTTCTCTATAAATTAATTGTATGCATGAACTGGAAATATTTATTTTATATTGCATTTATATTATATATACTGAAGTGAAATTTTTGAGATATTCCTCAGACATTTAGCTGAAAAACAGATGTCGTAACATAGAAAAGGAAACTTTTTATAAAATTCATTATTCTACTCTACAAAATTACATTTTTAAACATGCTGATCAATTTTTTTAAAAAAAATTCACTTCTGTATAAAGATAAATGTTTATTTAATGTACACACAAATTTTTAAGCTTTGTTTTCAATAGTTTCTTAGTAAAAGGGACATAAATATATCCCAAAATTCAATGCCCTTCTTCGTTGCACAAAACTTGTTACATACAAAAAATACACAAATTTCATGTTTAAAAACATAAAATCAGTTTTCTTGTTGTTGTTTTGGATACCATTTATGTAATATTTTAAGAATCCTTTTAATTCTGATACTTTAAGAAATTGTGTTTACATGTGAATTTATAAAACACTAATGAAATTTTTCGAAATGTCGTATAATGATGTATTACCAAAGCCATATTTTCATGTATTGACACATTTTTACATGGTATTTATGATACTTATAGTCAACTTGGATGACAGTAATGTATCAGAACAGAAAATTCTTCAAAAATTGATGCATAATTTGAGAAAAATGATGCAAATGCTATAAAATATCTCGATAGATTAAAAGTGAAAAATGCAATACAGGTATTTTCTGAGAAATCTAAGTAAAAGAAATAAGTAAAAAGTCTTAAAAGTTATTGAGAATAAGCTAATATTTAAAAAAATGGTACAAATACAGATTGTAATTCATAATTTTTTTGATGAAGTGACATTTTATAATAAAAATGCAATTATCTCAAAACGGTGTTTTTAAAAATGCGTGTACCATTTTTTCAGAACCTATTCAATGGAAGCATTTGCAATCTTCACTGAATATTACTGATATGTTAATATATATACTGAAGTGAACTTTTATTAATATACCGATAATAATTTTGTAAAAGTCAGTCAGTTATCGTGAAAAAAAATGACATTTTTCAAAAAATTCATAGTGATACTTTACGATGAAAGTTTTTGAAAAAACTAAACAATATATTTGAAAAAGCTCACTTCAGTTTAAATAAAGTCTAATTAATATACAGAAAAAAAATTTAAGTCTGTACATTTAATATTTTATGAGAAAAAGGCACATAAAAATGCTCAATTTAACATTAGTGGGATAGGGGGTACCGACTTACCTTAATTTATTAATTAAATTTATTTGAATAATTATAATTTAAGAGATATATTTCAGTTGATATTATTCCTTTACATGGCAACACCATTGGATAAAATAGCTTTTTTTTAAAAAATTCTCGATGGAGATTTAATTTAACCTGAATATAAAATCATGTGCTAGTTGGACGTCAGCATTTATTTTACAGTGGATTTAAGATAAATTCTTACCTATTATTTTCACCTTCAAAAGAAATTGCAATTACAAATTTCATGTGGTTAAAAGTTTTTAACGTTAATTTAAAAGGTGTTTTGTCACTTAATATTGTGATTCTGTCATATGTATATACATATTTATATTAATTGTAATCATTTAATAAAAAGTAACTAAAATAAAATTTCTTTGTTGACCTAAGTAGGAATTGACTTTAATTTTTTTATATTACTTGTTTTCTCTTTCTATTCTCTAAATCCTGCAAGATCTTTATTTCTTGTACACTTTACATTGAAATTAGTACCATTCACACTCCTAGATGTATGGAACAGAAAACTATTAACAAAATATGGTTGTCGTTGTTATTGTCGTGTACTTCCCGAAGGGAAGGAATGAAAGTTGCCAGAGCCTGTGAGACAGGTTGGACTTTTAACGATAGATGGCGACACCACCTATCTCCACAATTTAGGCATTGAACTTGAGGGGAGGTAAATATTCTCCATCCCCTGCACTCGTGGTTTCTACTACGACCACCCACAAGACTTTCAGACCCACTGATTTAACGAGCAAGTACTCCGTGTGTCCTCGGAGGGTATTTGGTGGCATCGGGCATCGAACCCAGGCCTTTTGGTCTGGAGTACGATGCTCTAACCACTAGGCTACCCATAGCCAACAAAATATGGTACTTACGTATTATGCCGTCGAACAATTTCATCAAATCGAGACTTCGCCCAATAATGGGAGAAAGAGCCAATTCTGGCTAACATTCTTACACGTGTCCAAACACAATAATAACATTTGGCAACAATTCTTAAATTGGCGATGTATTTTCGTTTGGCGAAATTGGTCGACCGTATAATACTAAGTCCCCAAAATATAAATTTTTGCAAATCTAGTGCTTATAGATCTATTTTTTCAGTTTAGTAAAGCGTGAACAGAATGAGGTTGTGAACATTAATTTGTCATAACCTTTGATGAAAATCCGTTAGCTGTTTGATTTTGTTTTTTTGAAATTTTTGTAATATCTTGGATATCAGTTTATAAAAGAAAGTTACTCTGTAAAAACTATGAAAAAGTTTTTACAGAGTAACTCAAGAAAGATTCGGCGAATTTGAGCAATATCTTATCAAAGTTCTGAATTCATAAGAATAAATTTTTGTATATTGTAGGAATGATTTATAGAAGATAAAAAAAAGTTTTATTCTCTTGGTCCTATACAGACAAAGAGAATAAATATTGCTAAGTTTTTCTGTTACGAAGTAATTGGCGCAACTTAGGCAGAATTGGCTATTGCGCTATAAACTCTAACACTCGCTCTGTTGCGAATAAATACAGCAGAACAACAATCTTTAGTTTGGGGAATAATGAAGGTCATTTAACCATAAAAACGAAAGACAATCACTTTGAAAAGAACATTACAGTACTATTATGTCCATTTATATATTTAAGAATTCCTTTTGAATGATCACACAAAATAGTATTTCATAGATTTCTGTGCAGCAGTTTTTGATGTGTAACATCTTTCCTCTCGATTGCTGGAGATTTGTGGGAGGGATTTCGTGAAAAGGGACGGAAATGCGTAACAGGAAGTTGGGTGAGCGCGCGCTATTCAGTGAAGTTCTGTTTTTCTCTTTCATTCGGGAGGGGCTCCACCCCCATCCAACACCCCCTGCGGTCTAGGCCAAGGGATCTTTGTTTTTGTTTCCTCACTTTAGGATCAGAGCAGAAGCTAAGTCCTTTAGGCAGAGCCCTGGTTAGTTAATGACGAACGTGTTTCGATACCTGACTTCAATTGCTGCCTACAATTTAAACGACCGTTCCACAGAGCAGCTGGTGTTGTGATCTATCGTCAACAGAACAACTCACATGTTGTGGCTCGACATATGGATATTACTTATCGTCAAACAAGTGGACTGGGTATTGTTAGTCAAGATATTGGGGACATATGTGCGGCAAAATGATTATTTGAAAATGGACAAACAGTGATTTCAGTGGTTGTATACATTTCTCCGAATCAAACGGTTCAAAAAATTAAAGATTCCTTGCATTTTTTTACTTTTACCATATACCTAAGGTGGTTCTGCTCTTTTTTTTTTAAAAAAAAAACTACCACTCGCTTCCCATGATTTTGAGTAGTGATTTTAAAGTTAACTTCAGTTTGCTAGAAGCCGAGCCACTGATAGCTTTTTTGAATGATGAACTCAAGGTCGAAATGAACACAAATTGAAATGTTTCGACAACTAACAGTGGTACTGTTATTGACGCTATTTTTCAACGGTTTTTAAATACTTTGAAATCACAAGTATATGTGTCATATTTTAGTTATTGTAAGTTATTACTGCCGCTCTTCGCCAAATTGAACAAGAATAATTATATTTGAAAAAAAAAATGCATTACACCTTGTGTTAATTAAATAAAATTTTCATTAAAGATATAATTACTCCAGAGAAAATTATTTCCAATCATATTCGACTCATTTTTTTCAGGGTTTAATTTGCTATTGCGAATTTACCACGGTAACATGTCAGATGTTACACACCGTATGCGTCTACTGTAAGGCTCGTTTCTTTTTTATACCGATTTAAATGTGAATTGATTAAATATACGGAATATTTATGCGTATTCGTGTGTGTTTGTTTCGTTCTCCTAGAGCTTAACTCATAAAACGAGTTGATTTGGCAAATACCCTGGATAATTATTTAGTATCAAATCTGATTGTTAAACTCCTAACACATCATTCAAATGTTTCCTATTCCTTGAAAAGAAATTGATTTATTTAAATTACATTCAATGCTGGTTCGTATATAATTGCTACATTTGTTTTTGAAACTAAAAAAAGAAAACTATGAAAATGAGGATGTATATTATTTTTTAAGTGTATCAATATTTTTAATATAGAAAAAAAATTATTATTTGAAAAAGTTTATACTATATGCGGAAGGTTAAATTGTACATCGTGTTGTTTACTCTCCAGTCATAAATTTCTAAAATATTTCAAGTTGTGTTGTAGGATTATATATTGTTTGTTTAGAGCCTTTTATCCATATATAAAATATTTTTCATAATTCAGCGAAGAAAAATGTCATTCTTTGAATCCCTATTTTTGATTAATGATGCATTATGAAATTTTGTTGCGGGTATTTATTTTTTATTTAATAATTTTAGATAACGATATATAAAGTAAATGTTCCGTTGAGTTGTCTCTCCATTTATAATGGCTGAGTGATCACTTTGGAAATATTTTATAAGCTGCCGTTGATTTGTAAAAATTGATTTGTATTTCCGATATATTAAGAATTTTTAGAAAACAATTCTATGAATAAATTATATTTATAAAAGAATCGCAAGTACATACCTATAGAGTTCATTGAAAATAATAATCAGTTCGAATAAAATATGAATGCCTAAACATACCAAAAGAAATAGTCGAATAAGTGATTAAAGATTAGAATATTTTGGGATTCTACAAATGATAAAATTCGTAAATTTTAAGATTTTAATAGATGATTTTAGAACAGTGATTCTCGAACTTTCAATGTTTGCGAGCCAATTTTCAATCATAATTTTCATGGCGCCCATACAATAATAATACATTGAATTCAATAATATTTTGATGCTAAAGCTACAGTACAACATTTACTATAAACCGTACAAATTATCAAGACAAGTATTAAATTTTGCACATGGCAAGCCCATGAGGTCACTAATAACTATTAAACTTGTTCTTAATTTAGTAATATGATGAATTAATTATCAAATACATTGTGCAGAGTACTGACACATTTATATTATTGTAAATGTGTATTTTTTTATTAGCTCAAAATGTATTTTGATTTCTTTTTGTATAAATTAATAATATTTTTAAATCTTTTATTTTTGACTTTTTGATATGCTTGCGCCCCCCTGATAGGATTATAACGCCTGTCTTATAATATTATTTACAATTTTGTTCCTTTCAAGTTGTAAAAGGAGGATTTAAGATCTAGGGTCGACCACCCGCTTGCAAAGACCTAATATGCTGCCCCTCTAGAAAATTTTCATATTTTGACTAATACTTAACGTTGACGTTATGAACTCATCTACTGTACGATGGTAAAAAGTAAAAAATTTAAAAAAATGCAAATAGACACAAAAAGACCCACTTCTTTCCTCTATTTTGTTCGTTCTAAATTGTAAGGTTATATATTATTTAATTGAAAATTTAATTACCTCAAATGCACATTGAATTTATACACTCTTATATGTCTTGGATAATATTAACCATATAGATATTTTCAAACTTTCGCAAAAATCATTTTTGAGAAACCTTTGTTAAGCATCAATCCACAATGAGCCCCCGTGCTGCTGATAAGGAGAAAAAACTCTCCTTCTATTGCGGTATTGATGGATCTGCCACGAATTTTGCCATCAAAAGAAATATGTGTGCAAAATGGACAACGGACCAACACACAACATTCTATTTTTTCTTAAACTATGCTATACTATCGGGAAATCAGGACTTATTCTGATTTTTCAATAACTATTTAAAATTTAACGTATTTATTCGACTTACAAGTTTTATTTTGAGAAATTAGCAAAAAATTTTGCTTGATTGATAGAATTTTAAGCGACTCACGGCCACTCCTTGTTTTGGCCATCCGCGTGTGATGCACGCCCTGCACACCTCCTAAGATTGGCCCTGCCTATATCTAGACAGAGTTTCATTAGATTATTTTTTTCTAAATTTTTACAGAACCCTCGCTTGAAAAAGTCCAAAGTAAACAGATTTAATGTAGATTACTACTGGGATATCTGTTAGTTACGATTAAACTTTTTAAACTACTTTTGATTGAAACTGCGATTAAACTTTTGAATGGTTGAAAAACAATAATTATTCTTTATTTGTAATGGTATTACAGTGCAAATTTTCGATTTTAAAGCTGTAGATTAAAAACCATTAAGTCTCGTAAAGAAATAAGATATGTTTTTTTTAAACCAAATAAAAAATAGGGAAATGTATTAAAACGAAAACATAAAAGGAAAAATTTTATTTTACTATTTCCCCCCCGCATTTCCAAATGAATGCTTATTATTTTGATATTCAATAATTATAATGTGCATATGATTGTAAGAGTAATCTTACATATATAGAGTAAGGGTATTATTTTACAGTGTTGGAAATAAGATATATTACTGTTTTTTTTATTTGACAGTTTGAGATATTAGTGTATTTACTTCTTTCTAGCCCGACTTAATACAGCATTTGAATTAACTGAAAACTAAATTTCTGTTTTGGAATTTTCTGCCTTAATTATAAATCTGAAATTTTGAGACTGATAATCATTACAAGTTTTGGGTAACATATAAAATTGCTAAATCTTTAAGTATGTGTAAATTATAAAAAAACAAAACGCATTTTTTAGGTATGTTTTTATTACATACCCTTAACAAAAAATATTTACATTTCGAAGAAGATATACATATATAAATACGTACATAACTATATATTAAAAAAAACACAAAGTCACAGAAAACAACATAAAATACAAATATACGAAAAACATAAAATTCAAAAAATATATATATAAAATGCAAAACAAAACACACTAACTATAAAACAAAGCACACTAACTACAAAAACACACACACTAACTACAAAAAAACACACACTAATACAAACAAAACACACTAACTACAGAATATACACAACAGAAAATTAAAAAACGTACAAAATTATACAATTATATTGTAAACTACATAAAATTAAAAAGACAGTCCTAATACTTTGGTACAAAAGTATACAAAACAAAATTTACAAACATTTTTAAGGGGCATTAGGTATTTTTACATTTATAAGTATTTGAAATTTATATATACAATTTAATCTTTGTGTTTTAAAAAATATTTGAAATTTACAATTTATTCTTTGTGTTTTAAGGAGAATTTTTATTTACAAATCCTACTTGGTACGGATGTGGTTTACTGGACTTCGGGAGACGATTTTTTACTCTTGAAATTAGATGTTCCTTTTTTTCACTATACATAAGAGGTTCAAATTTCGGAATGTGTTTTGATCTGGAATTTTGATGCACACGAATTTGGTAATTGGTTTAAGTGTAGTATGGGGGGGGGGGCCTTGGCGATGTCAATGTTTTTGGCGACCAAAATCGATTGCGTATCTACTTCTCTTAGCGATAGGTGACCGGAAGCCAGAATTAATTCGTTTTCTCACCATAATATCTATATAAAAATCGCCAAATCCAAAGAAAAA
>BMAO01009661.1:142875-165952 GCA_019973975.1 Trichonephila clavata | reverse complement strand
CTAGTAATTGGAAGTACTTTGCGGATCAGGAAAAATGCTATCTCTCTGGCAACTATCAGTCGTATCATAAATCAATTTTTCAACTAATGTTACAGAATAAAGTTCTCAACATTTCTAAAGATTATCAAAAGAAATAAACAAAGTTATTCAGTGTTTATATAATAATTAAATAGTTCAAATACAAATGTTGCTGCTGCTCGAACAACCCTCATATCCAATTATTGTTATTTTATCGAGTCAATTAATCATTTTAATTATACTCTTTAACGCAGATAGAGAACGTGCTAAATAGTAACTTCAAATTGATTATAAACAGCATCGACCGGTGTTCTATTCTCTGGAAACAGTAAAGTAGTCCTCGAACTTCGATGTTTATAAGCAATCAATCAACCGACAACGATGAATATGTGACCGTTAGCCAATAAAGAGCGAGTTTGGTAGTGACCTGCTTTTTTCCATGAGTACGCTGCCTTTGTATTGGTCATACTCATTTCATACACAAGCATATTTTATTTGGCGAGGATTCTCCTGAACGTCATTTATGCAAAGTCTCATACACTGTTCGACATATTTTGATAAGTTGAGTAGTTTTTAACCATCATCGTGCCACATTTTTTCATTCATCTGTTTTAACCTTATCTGACGTGTGAGGAAAATTCCCCAATTACTAACAAAATGACTAAAAATCTTCCTTTCAAAGCTATCCTAACTTATTGTATTAATAAAATTTTAATTTTTCTTTATTTTCCTAATAATTGGAAAAATATGCTATTATCTTTCCAATTAAAAATTAGGAAGAAACACCTGATAGCTATCATCCAATTTCTCTTCTTCTCACTTTTGGTAAAGTTTGGTAATATTCTGAGATTGTTTTGGATATTCTGGGTAATATTTTTTGCTAGGTTTATACGGAACGGAGATCTATTACGGCTGTATTTATAGAATGAGTTAGCCCAACCCTATAGGGTGCAGAGAAAAGATGTCTCATTGGACGGTAAGAAACAAGAGTATGGCGAAACTAGCAAGTGGCATATGATGTGTGACGGGTGCTTACGCGTTTCACTAACCTTCTCTCGCATCCTTTAAATGTTTTATTTATTTCAACCAATCTCCACCGAGAGCCAAAAGTGTGATTTATGCAAATAAGATATTTTATAAGTTCAGGTTTAGCAAGTTCGAAAATGATATAAAAGGGAGAAATGAAATGAAGAAAAAAAGAATTGAGAGAGTAGTTTTTCTAGTGGAAATATAGTCGTCGGGAGAAAAGTCTATTGAAAAGTATACATAAAATCAGTTCGGGATAGAACTGAGAGATAGCTGAGATTGAAGTCGCTCATTAAAGCAAGCCAGATATTGAAGAAGTAGTTAGAAGAACCTGCTATAACAAAAGGTATCATGTTAGTTTGATTTCACAATTTAAGTATAAGTGTGTAGCTTAATTGTACGCGTTGACTGCCGTAGATTCAGTTAAGATTCCGTTGTTTATAATTATTGAATTCTTCTCATACTCCACTGTGTTTTATTGTTCTTAAAATTTGAATAGTATTTGTGTAATTTCTCAATTAAGAAAAGTTAATAAATAAGATTGATTTATTAAATAAGTAGTAATTCATTATGAATTCAACACATTCCGATTTAGATAATACACGAAAGGGAGTTAATAATCTTAGAGGTAGTGATAGACTACGACACTGGCGCCCAACCGAAATACCGGAATTAAGAGCAAGTGCAGGATTTAGAGTTTTGCCGGAATTATGTTTTTCGGGTAAAGAAAATGTGTCTGAGTTTATTACAAATATAGACGATAACATAGCCTACTATGAAATACCGGCGAATCTAGTATGTGCGTATTTAAAGAGTCATTTAATTGGGAGAGCGTTAGACTGGTTTGAGGTCATCGGATTCAAGTGTGTAAATGAAGAAGCGACTGCGTTTGCAACGCTTAAAAAGAAGTTGTCGGATAGTTTTCCTGTAGTACGGAATAAATCAGAGTTAGAGGCTCAGTTTTTTTCATCGAAACAACGGAGAGGTCAGGCTCCGTCAGACTTTATTTTCCAGCTATTAAAAGTCCATAAGGCTTTAAATTTGAATTATGATGAGATAAAATTGGTCAATCACATAGTAATGCGACTAGAACCCCAAATTATGGATTATTTAGAAGTTCGAAACCCCACAACGAAAGCTCAGTTGATAGAGTTCGTAGACCGGTATGAGGAGCGTCATAGCTGCAGGGAAAACCAGGGTTCGAGTAATAATTTTGCTAGACGAGGTTGAGATATGAGTAGGAATCCTGAGGAAAGAAGGAATAATGGAAACTGGAGAGATACAGGGGTCGGAATTAGACAAAATGATCAAAGAGGACTAAGCAGGGGTGCGAATAATTTTTCTCGTCATAATCAAGGATTCGAGGGAGGAAATCGCTACAACCAACCAAATCAGCGAACAGACCGGTATCAGAACCGTAGGATGGTGGTTAGGAAGGGTCCTCGTGATGATTCAGCAAAGCAGAATTGGAGGCGTGTTGATTGCAACAACGAAAGGCAGAGAAATGCCAATTTAAACTTCTAAGCGATCGTGTTGCGGGAGGTAAACGGTCGCTAGTTGAGTCAAATCCTCCTAATAGAATTAAACTTTATTCATTACGATTATCACCAGTTAATCTTCTGTATGTGCCGATTCTTTTGCATGATACATTTATAAAAGCTCTCTGGGATACAGGTGCGGAGAAGTCATTTATTTCAGAAAAAACATACCGATCATATTTTTCTTTTTGTCCTATTAAGAAATCGTTAGCTGAAGTAGTTACGGCTCAAGGGTCACAATGCAAAAATTTAGGCACAATTGAGTTAAGAATTAAAATAAGGGAATTTTCGAAGTTGTGGAAATTTCATGTGATTGCTGAGATGCAATATCTATGCATCCTAGGTATTGATTTTATGTCACATGCAAGGATTAGTTTTGATTTTTTTACAAAATCGTTAATCATTCCGGATTCGCAGATTGAGAAAGTGGCAATTTCGGACGAACCGGTTCAGATATATTTATCAAACACTAAGTTAAATGCAGAGCAAAAACATAAATTGCAGATTTTGTTTAAGGAATTTCAAGGCTTGTTTTCAGTTAAGCCAGGTCTGACACATGTGTTTTGTCATGAAATTGATACGGGGGATAATCCTCCTGTTTTTTCGAGACCTTATCGCTATGACAGGGTCAAACCGGGTATCATTAACTACCATGTTCAGAAAATGTTAGACGATGGAACAATAATTCCAACAACATCGCCTTACGCATCTCCAGTTGTTTTATGTCGGAAGAAAAACGGGTTGCCGTTAGACGACCCAGAAGCTTATAGGTTTGCAATAGATTATAGGAAATTAAATACGATCACGAGATATGCGCGATATCCGCTACCAATAATTGATGATTTGATCACTAATATTCCACACACCGAAATTATGTCATCACTTGATTTACGCAGCGGATACTTTCAGATGGCAGTAGACCCAAAGATATTCATAAGACGGCGTTTGTTACAAAAAATGGTACTTTTGCATTTACTCGCATGCCATTTGGCCTTTCGGGGGCAGCTCCAAATTTTCAAAGGGCAATTGAAATGATACTTAAACCAGTTCTCGGGTGTTTTACCCACTGCTATATGGATGATGTTATTTCATCTCCATCTTTTGAACGCCATGTAGAGCACTTACGGGAAGTATTCAGATTGTTGCAGGAGGCTGGTTTAACGTTGAATCGTCAGAAATGTCGTTTCGCGAGGGAACAATTACGTTATTTGGGTTTTGTTATTAATAAAGAAGGAGTTAAAACAGATGAGGAGAAGGTAAAAGCAATTATTGAAATGAAACCTCCGAAAACTGCAAAACAGGTAGCAAATTTTTTAGGAATGGCGGGTTGGTATCAAAAGTTTATTAAGAACTACGCAGACATGTGTGAACCCTTGTATGGTTTAAAGCGAAATACTCTAAGTTCCGTTGGTCAGAATCAGCGCAGGAAGTCTTTGATCATACTAAGAAAGCAGTGACGGAAGCTCCAGTGTTACAATTACCAGATTTTTCCCAAGCTTTTGAACTTTATACGGATGCTAGCTCAGTGGGGGTAGGAGCAGTATTGACACAGAATAATAGGCCTATTGCGTTTGCCTCAAGAACATTAAACCGCGCTGAAAGAAATTATAGTGTGACGGAACGTGAATGTTTAGCTGTCTTATGGGCATTAAATAAATATCCCACGTATTTCGGATTCTTGCCGGTTAAAGTGATAACAGAATGATAAGATGGACGCTTAAGTTGGCAAATTTTAATGTAAAATGGGAACATCGCCCAGGTACGCAAAATTTAGTGGCTGATATGTTGTCTAGAAACCCGTTAGAAAGTAATGAAGAACCAAAGGTGTCTTGTGCGGTGATTAGATCGTTAGTATTATCGTCTAGAGAACAGTTGAGAGAGGAACAGAGAAATGATCCGGAGTTATAGGTCATATTTTGCAGTTTTTAGAAAATCCTGACGATAGTTCCATTAATGAGTCAATCTGTAGAAATTGGTCCCGCGACTTTAAACTAATTAACGGATTGTTATATTATGCAAAATATACAACCACACTAGGTGAATTAAGAGTATTTATACCCAAAACATTACGTAAAGATGTTATGCGAGAATTCCATGACTCGCCGATGGCAGGCCATTTAGGCAAAAAGAAAACCTACTTAAAATTAAAAGACGCGTGTTATTTCCCGTACATGAGGAAATACATTTATAAATATGTAGCAACCTGCGACCAATGCCAAAAATTCAATTATAAGAACGAATTACCAGCTGGTCAATTAATTCCGATAGTAACTAATTTTCCGAATGAAATCATATCTTTAGATTTATTAGGCCCATACCCTGCAACTAGTCCAGAACGCTATAAATTTATTTTAGTAATAAAAGATAATTTTTCTAAATGGATTGAAATAGTTCCCTTAAGGAAAGCTTCGGCTAAAGCAATTGCCAATGCATTTTTTGAGAATTATATTTCGCGTTATGGAGCTCCTGTTAAGTTAGTTAGTGACAACGGCCCCCAAATGATATCCGAAGTTTTTGAGCAAGTATGTCGCAGGTTGAACATAAAACACGCTAAAACTGTGGTATATCGTCCCCAAGCTAATCAAACGGAAAGAGTTAATCGTACTCTTTTAAAAATGATTTCGAGTTTTGTCGCGGATAATCACACTAACTGGGACCAATTTCTGCATGAGTTCAGCTACGCTTTAAGGACAACGAGACAACAGTACATGAGACAACGGGTAAAACACCGGCGGAATTATTTTTAGGTCGAAATTTAATCACTACATTTCAAAAATTAGTAATGGTAACTGATGGATCAGACTTAGTTTGTGGGAATATAGAAAAATTGTTTGAAGAGGCTAGAATACATACAAAGCGCCAACACGAGAAATGGGCGAAATATTATAAGAAGAGGCGTGAAGTTAATGGGAAGGTTGATGATCTAGTGTTAGTTCAAACTCACCCTTTGAGTTCGGCAAGTAAGAAAATAGTGGGTAAATTTATGCCAAAGTTTGAGGGCCCCTATAAAGTTCTGTGAAAAATAATAATAATTTAGTAATATTAAAGTTTGGTAAAAGAGTAACTGTTAATGTGGATCAGGTGAGAATTTACCATCAAAGAGAATCAGAGGACAGTGTTTCCGAATCGGAAATTGCGAGAAGTAGTGATCATAATGCAGTAGCATCAAACAGGTCGGATGATAGGCAGCCGAGATTAATCCAATCAGAAAGTGATGGGAATTGTCGTAGAGGATCAGAATCAGGAAATTTAGAAGGTAGTAGAGATATAGTTACGAATAGACGCGATGGAGAGGAGGTGAGAAGGAAAAAACGTGTGCGAACGGAGTCTGCTGTTTCTTCGGGGGGTGATGTGTATAATTTCAGGAAGAGAAAACCACGTTGGACGGAGAGAGAGAAAAGAGGAAGACCAGACTCTTGGGTTGAAAACATTCAGAAGAAGAAGAGACCAGAGGCCCAGGTATCCCGAGACAAGAGAAAGTTGACCTCGTCAATGCCGTCTCGTCCCTCCAGAAAGCGGTATAGAAAGGTGGAAGAAAGTAATTCTGAAGGAACAATTAAAGGACCGTCCCACAGTGAACAGAGGAAATCGGAAAGAGCAATTCCAGGACCATCCCACAGATTCAAATACAACAGACCCCAGCAAGAACGGAACTTCCCTTACAACCTTCGGAGCCGACGTCGAGTGGACAACAGCCAAATTCAAAATCTCACAAGTGAAAAGAACGCCTCAGCAGGAGCATACCAGCTTCAACGGACTCAATGGAAGAGGAGACCCAGAAGGTGGGAGCGCAGAGAGGACAGCCCTAGGACAAGGTCATCCAGTACAGAGGCCATGGTTGGAGACAAAGCCTATGCAGATTGGATCTAAAGACTAGCCAGGTTGTATAATTCTAATTTGTTTATTTTTCCTCTGACAGACAGTTCGGAGTATTTTCCATGTGGGCTAGTCTATTTTTTTGTAAAATTAGCGTACAAAAGTTACTGCGTTGTGTGTATCTTCACATCGGTTGAAAAAGCTTTTGTATTTAATTTTTTTCCAAATTGTGGAAAAACATTTGTTGAATTGCAATTGTTTTGCTACACTTAAAAGACGAGGCTTTATATGTGAGATTACTTGTATTATTTGTTGTAATATATTCTATGTAAAAAATGTATATATTTTTGTGTGTAATTATAAAGATGTATAAGTAATGTCTGGTTTCTGGGCGCGGCGTAATTAGGAATACTAACAAAAAACATTAACAGCGCAGCGCGATTGATTGGGAATTTTTAAAAAATGAAACCAGATAAAGGTTATTTTGTTATGAAACTATATATATATAATATAATGTATGCCATATTTTATGTCAATAATGAAGTTGTATAAAAGTTCTGTGCATTTAATGTCATGTTTTAGAAAAAATTGACAAGGTTTCCTTTCAGGGCAGCAGTCCCTGAACATAGTGATGAGATGAAAGTTTGATGTCGTACGAAGATATTATTGTAAAATTTTTTATATTTATTAGCACTTAAGTAAAGTGCATGATCAGGGTTTTTTCCTTGAAAGGTTTTCGCCTGATCTTCGCCCGAATGGGATGCACTGTAGGAAATTGATGTACAAGATCAATAAATTAGAGTGGAGTACCCCTTTGAGTAGTCATTTCTGTGTGCAAGTTTAATTAAAGTTTCTAACTTAGAAAGTTAAAATTTTCTACAAGTTCAGTGGTTTCAGGCATTCTAAAGTTCGTGAGTTAAAACTTTCAACAAACTCAGTATTTTCAGGCATTCTAGAGTTAGAGTTAAAATTTTGTGCAGGTTCAGTGTTTTTCAGACGTTAGGTAAATTAAGCGAGTTCTTTCAGGTCGTTTAGACCTTCAGTAAGTCACACTTTTTTTCTCGGAAGGGGGTTGTGACGGGTGCTTACGCGTTTCACTAACCTTCTCTCGCATTCTTTAAATGTTTTATTTATTTCAACCAATCTCCACCGAGAGCCAAAAGTGTGATTTATGCAAATAAGATATTTTATAAGTTCAGGTTTAGCAAGTTCGAAAATGATATAAAAGGGGGAAATGAAATGAAGAAAAAAAGAATTGAGAGAGTAGTTTTTCTAGTGGAAATATAGTCGTCGGGAGAAAAGCCTATTGAAAAGTATACATAAAATCAGTTCGGGATAGAACTGAGAGATAGCTGAGATTGAAGTTGCTCATTAAAGCAAGCCAGATATTGAAGAAGTAGTTAGAAGAACCTGCCATAACAAAAGGTATCATGTTAGTTTGATTTCACAATTTAAGTATAAGTGTGTAGCTTAATTGTACGCGTTGACTGCCGTAGATTCAGTTAAGATTCCGTTGTTCATAATTATTGAATTCTTCTCATACTCCACTGTGTTTTATTGTTCTTAAAATTTGAATAGTATTTGTGTAATTTCTCAATTAAGAAAAGTTAATAAATAAGATTGATTTATTAAATAAGTAGTAATTCATTATGAATTCAACACATTCCGATTTAGATAATACACGAAAGGGAGTTAGTAATCTTAGAGATAGTGATAGACTACGACAGATGCGTAAATCGTTTCACGTCAAAAATCATCAACATTTCTCTTGAATGATGGGCTTGATTAAGAACTAATTAACGACGTATTTGAAAGCAACACGTGGGGACTGACCTTGTAATTTTGAACCATGGTTAAGTGACGAGAAAGAGACGTAAATTTCCACACCAAGCTTACCGAAAAAACTTGGGCATCGACAGATTTACCGTGTGCATCAGCTCCTCTACACAACGTGTCTTGTAAAGACACTCTCACCAACTACTCCATAGAAGCAATTACGGCCACGAGTTCATAGCCGTGACCATATTTGGGCAAAATATACACAAATGCATTGCAAGTAATCGAGATGAGGTAAAAATATTGGTTTTGAATTTTATGCCAAGAAAGGGATAGTACTGAAATGCTTTAAAAGTATTATTCCAAGAATGATTTTTAATTGAAAAATACAGTTGTAGTTTCTTTTAAATTTTTATTTTCACTACGTCGTTTATCTTTTTTTTACATGCTATGTTATATATTTTGAGATATAAAATATAACAGTTACTTTCTATGTCCCATACTTATAATGGCATTCAAAGTAAGAAAAGAAAGTTACTTAAGTTACAAAGATCAAAAGTGGAAATGAATTCCATGAATGACAAGCTGAAGAGAACATTAGAATCAGGACCTCATTAAGTCCTGTAGGCCCCCCTCTCTCTCCCTCCGTCCTGAACTGAAATTTCTTATAGTCGATTCCACAACTAGTAATTAGTAACAGGTAGAAACAGAGTTCTGTCTTTGAAAGTATTTCTCTTTTGATGATATTTATAATATCTCAAAAGTCATTTAAAGTATTTCATTTGTAAGACATTCAAATGGAATAATTCGCTTACAGAATTCAATTAAGTTACGAAAAAAATAGTGTCTAATCACTTTCCACAGAGACTGCGGCAAATGGCTAATTTTAACTACGATCATTTGAAGAATTGAAAATTTTGTTTCTTTATTTCCGTCAGTTGCAAAATACTGAAAAGCATACTTTACCTTGCCAGCTGTTGCCATTTTGAGTCAGGAAAAAATCTGAAAAAAATATTGTGATTGAAGACTTTCTGAAATTTTAGGTATAAAATATCATTAAGAAGTGAATGTACCAAAAAAGTTCATTTTGAAAATTGAAAATAATGCCAAATTATAATAGCTCAATCTAAAATTATTTTTTAAAACAATGGAACCTGTTTTTGACTCACATTCTTAATTTAAGTGACTGGCAAATTTTTTGAACTCTTCTAATGCTGAAACAGTTTATATAACGTTCGATAAAACACAAGGTTTTAAGTAAAAATTCAGTTGAGTTTTGTTAGATTCAAAAAATTTCATCTCTTTTTTGCTTAAGTTTCAGGTATCAATAAATATCGCTTTAAGAGTCATCTTCAACAGCGTTATGAAAATAACCAATGCTCTTGTAAAAATAATAAAACCATTGCTCTGGCATTTTGAATTCACTAAGCCTTTTTAACAAAGTGTTTCGGTTTTTATTCCATCATTTAGCTTATCTTCATAATACTTTCACTGTTACTGATATCAAAGTTTATTATTGAAAAAAGTCTATCAATAAAAAAAATTAAGGAAACAAAATAATACTTTTTTTTCAAGTTTCTAAATTATCTACTTCATACGAACACGACTCTTATCAATGGACAAAAGAAAGTGAACTTCTGCACATTTTCTTTAAAGAAATCTGCAAACCATTGAGCATTATGCGAGTTGTTTGCTTAAATCCATCCCTTGAAATGGGAAAAAGAACTTCCATTTCCTCAAGAGCTTTTGCATTGGTACTTTCAATAGCATTAAAATTAAAACAAATAATGTTGAGTGAAATTTTTTTTAAATTTTGTGTTCTCAAAAAGAATATTATATAAAAGTGCAACAGAAAGTTTACAAATATGATTCTTATTGCAACCTTAAATTTCGAAATTTTTTATAATTGTTTCAACAAATGCTACAGCATTGAAAAAGAAAAAAATTGGTGCCCTAAAAAGAGCGCAGATATGCAAAGTATCTCTTTTTTGTTTTCAGTAAATCTATCAAGAAAAACACCAACCGATTGATGATAATGTTCTCTTCGCTTATCCCTGCGATTAGTTCCAAGCTCAAAATAAATCTTTCGATGTTTGCTCTCTGTAAATATTTTAAGATATGCAATAACTGCCATGACCTAGGAGTTGTCACTATTTCAGCTGTTAGAAAAGAATCGAATTGAAGTAGATTAGTTTATTTTTCGAAAGTTTTATTATATTTTATAAATTCTAAAAGAACTAAAGAGATAATTAACAAAATAATAAATTCTAATAAAATGATAACAATAAATTCTTAGCAGATATAGATTTATCTCTTTATAAACTACCACATAACAAGAGTTTTATGTAACATTTTCAGAATACACTTCCAACCACCACACCAATTTACATGAATTTCTTTCAAAGTGAGGAGTGTACTCTTTTGGAAAAATGTAGATGATTCGTTTTTCTGGATGGTTTATCACGAACGGATCTGGAAAAATGTCCACATAAAATTGTACAGTGACAATCGAAATTTAATTTTCATGCAGGAACTACACCAATAAAATCACAGTAGTAATAAATATATTATTAATAAAATTGGAAGTTTACCATCATTCTTGAAAAAATATTTGAATACCACTAAAAAACTTCAAAATAGTCATGTTATTGTTTCAATGTGAGAAATAAAATTAAATTCGGTTGATAAATTTGATGGCATTAAACAAAGTTACAAGCAGAAAAATTTCCATTAAGAGTAATAATAATCTTAATTTCCATTAAGAGTAATATTTTTAGTTACAATATTTATTTTTGACTGGCAATATTAAAGATGAATGTATCTGAGACACTCGTGTAACTAGTTCTCGGTGGGTATTGTATCAAACTTTTTTTGAAAAAAAAGATAAAAATAATCGCATTAATGAGATTATTTTGTGAAAGTGTCAAAATATTATACATGTTGGGGTCCCTGAAGTTTGGGGACCCCTGTCATTGATAAGGCTGATTCGGACGTAGCCACGCCTTTGATCTAAGATTAGAAAGATTTTTATAAAAAACAATTATATATATCCAGAAGCTAGAATATCGGTCAAAAAATTAAG
Organism: Trichonephila clavata; assembly: GCA_019973975.1. NCBI lineage: Eukaryota > Metazoa > Arthropoda > Arachnida > Araneae > Nephilidae > Trichonephila > Trichonephila clavata. The sequence continues at coordinate 154,696 of BMAO01009661.1, read as the reverse complement.
AAAATGCTAAATTTTAGTAAATTTCTACCATAAACTGAAAAAGAAAGAAATTGTGTTGAAATGAACCCTTGGTTTTGACCATCAAATGAACTCGCTAAATTAAAATAATTATTTAACAAGTTCCTTAAAATTTACACCAAAGAATAAGTTTTATTTTTTCTTTCTAATTTAAATGTATCATTTGGTTAAAGAAGCTTTTTTATTGGTGTCCAAATCATCTTCTCAGATAGTCAAATGTATATAATGTAGCTTAATATTCTGTATAAAATGTACTGGGAGTTTAAAATTACACTTACACTTTGATTTTATGCACACATATCAACTTTCAAAATAATAAAAGATAGAAAAATATTTTAATTGGATTAAATTTTTATAACTGTGATGAGAAGGGAAAAAAATAGAGAAATGTTAATAAGAAATGACAAGCATACAATATAAAAGAATAATTTTTATATTCCTAAGCACCATTTTTATCTTTATATAAATTTTCTATTAAGAATATTTCTACCTACAATAATCTCATGTATAATATGTATGTTTCTATTTTTTAAATTAAACACACTTTGGAATATTTCAAAATGAATGCTGAAACAAAACGCTGCCTTACCTTCACAGGGGAAAAACTAAACTTGACCTGGTTCGGATACTCCGACCAATGCCAATGATAAGCGTCAGTCCTTGCATATTATGCTTTCTTTATCTCCCTTATCACTAAATTTAAAGAACCTTAACTTGCCCTTTTATTATGACCGCATTTCAATTATCTTTACTTCTGCAATTATTTTTATTTTTCCTGTAGTCACTTTAAAATTATCTTTCTTGGCTGTGTATCTTTACTAAGTTATGAAAAGCAAACAAACACGATAGCGGCTTTCTTTTTTCAGATAGCGATACTCTTGGCCCACTGTCATGCGATCTCGGTGTTCGCCTTCAAGATTCATTTACAAGTTATTGAATCGCCCAGAGCTGATTACGAGAAGGGTTTCTTTGTGCAGATAACGCTCGACCTAATCTTGCTTTAATCAGATTTACTGGAATTATTGAGAGAGTGAATGTAGGTTTTAATGGCGAGTGAGTATCCTGTTAGTCGCCCTATAGAGCTGCACGAGAGCTATTGGCGACGGATCTAGTAATTTAGGTTTTCATGGAACTATAACTATAAAATAGATCGGTATACGTAATCTTCGCTAACAGAGAGGTATACTTGAGAAACCGAAAATTGGTGGTGAAGTTCGGAATTTTATCTGCCCAAAACCGTCGTGTAAAATAGTGATAACTCTAGAGCAGTGATTCTGAACTTTTTTTGTTGCGGTACATTTTTAACAATTTCAAAAATTGGAGGCTCACTAACAACAGAATAAGTTAAAGACAATTTTACTTATCTGTAATATATACACCGCATATAATAGTTTAGTACCGCTGGGACTGGGTTCGAATCCCGGAGAAGGCATGGATGTTTGTGTTGTAATCCTTTCTTCTGTCTGTGTTGTATGCCCCCGTGTTATACATTGCGTGGTGCATGGGGTTTATAAATGTTTAAAAAAATATATAATAGTTTATAATAATAATTTTCAATGTTAAATAAATAATATGTGTGACAAAGACAACAATATATTTATTAAGTAATTAATTACGAATTAATTATAAGAATATATTAAATGCGAAATTTGAACTCGATGATTTTTGATAATTTTGTTCATGTAGGGCGTAAAAATGATAAAGCTACCTTCTCATTTTGCCATCTACATTTAAAAAACTCAAGCTTTCTTTCAATTTTATATTTGTTATGCTGAAAATCTAAATTCACTCAAATAAAATCTAGAGAATTTCAATCCTATTTTTAAAGCTTTTTTGGGGCTACTCTGAGATAATCGCCTCTAATTTAATCCAAAATGAATTAATTGACTCTTCCGAATGATTTGAAATTAAATCTAGATTATTACAGACAGAAATTAGATTTATTCTTCATTCAAAATTAATTCACGTACATTGGTATCCAACACAAATGGATTACCAATCCAATCACATTTTTTATCCATCTATCCACGAAAGAATAAGTTAAATATACCACGAATACTCTTAATTTATTTCTATAAAAAGACCGGATGATTCGATTTCGAGTTTTATTTTTTCTCGGAGTATAATTAATAATTTTTTTAAAAAAATTGGCGGCACTCTTCACGAACTTAGTTTGACACAAAAGTGCCGCAGCACAGCGGTCAGTGGTTGAGAATGTTATAAAGTGATGCTTATTTTCTTTTGTATTGTTTATTTTTATTTTTTATAAAATAAATAACAGAAATGCACTTTGAGATGAGAGAAATAACTCTTTGCATAATAATTCAAATAAGCAGACCTAATGATATGGTGACGATCTTACACTGTACTCGCACTTTCAAGCAAAATGAGAAATGTTACATGTTTGAAAATAACAAAATCTTACGTTGTTTTTTTCATATTTCATCGTGCTTTGGCATTTTTAGTTTATCCTAATCTCTATTTTTGGTCTGAGTTGATGTTTTACAGGAAAGAGAGGTGCAATAATATTTTTTTGATTAATTTTTAGCTTTACTTAATATAATGCATGAAGATAGATATTAGAAAGTATAAAATTTCCTTTGAAATACAATGGATTTAATAAAATCTTATGAATGATATGCTTCCTATGTAAATGTCCCCATGTTCATAAGTAATCGCTAAAAATTTTTCACAATTGTTAACACCAAAATGCGAACAACGACACTGCGATTAACACAGAATAAATAATTGTTTTTGCACACCTCGTATGTATGCTCTGAAACTTAATTGAAATGTAATTTGTACAGTTACTTGTACTTCACATTATCCAGAAAATTAAATTTGCGTAATAGTCTTGGAGTGTGATAACTATTTCCTGAAGATTTGAGTACTTAACATTTCTTCGCTTCTGTTATTTGTCTACGGTATTTATGATGGGTTCTTTCAAATGGGGCTGTGGATTGGTAATTACCATTGCAGACTTAGTACGTTCCTCAGGAAGTAGTGTGCTTTTTTGGCAACATATAAGTGGATACCAATTACCACAATGTAATTTTGACGCACAGTTTCCACCCCAGAGGGAAGCACGGGAGCTCTGACGATGCGGAATTGTTCTCTAAATTTAATTTTGCCGAGTGCACCCAAGCTAAATAGGCATTCTAGGGATTTTTAACATGTCGCATAATCATACGACATGGACGCCGTCAATTTTTTGCATCATGAAAATCCACCGACTTGGGCCGGGGTCGAACCCACAACCTTAGGCATACAGAGCCAGCCCTTAACCAACTACGCCACCCAGCCGGCTTAAAATTACAAAATATTCGCTGGAATAAAGCTTTTCATTAATTATTTTAAAGTTCTATTTTGCTATATATTAATAGGAATGTCTTTCGAATCAATTCAGTCAATTCAAAGAATACGTGGCTCTGGTAGCCGAGAGATCACGAATTCGAGCCAGCATTACATCTGTCGGGTCAGGGGTTCGAATTCTGGTTCCATTGAATAACCACCGAGTAGAAGGGAGAATGTGCATTACATTTGTCGAAGCTCAAAGTTTTGGCGTTGCCGTAGCGTGTACGATAAGAGAATGAGATTTCAGCTCACGTGTTGTCCTTATCACTTGACCTAGGTTCAAGGTCAAGGGTCCGTCGCCAATAGCCTTCAAGAAGCTTCAAGGTACGACATTCATAAAAATCAGATCACTTGATCTACATACTTTAGCAGGGTTGGTGAACCAATGGCACGCGTGCCATTGACGGCACACAACACAATATTTTGGGTACACCACTGTTCAAAACGGTTTGCATTTTTGTTCAAAATAACAAAGTTCACTATGAAGAAAAACGAACAAACGCGAGTGATCGGTCGTAGTGCGCGAGGCGGCAAGGAGCACACTTGTTTATTATTGTCTTACAATTCTAATATAATTTATTTGTCATCTAATCTTCAACAATAGAAGTCACACTAATCTTACTTTAATTTGAATTACACGTATAACTAAAACATTTACACCAATACAGTGTAAACATTTTTTTCGTAGTAAATAAAGAGATTTGAGTTGTTAGTGTTTGTGTATTTGTTTTCCCAATAATCACATGTCGTAATTATTTGACGGCACTATACCTCATTAAACATTTCATCAGAAAAAAATGGCACTTCGATCCCTAAAGTTGTACCACCCCTGTACTACAGAAATTGGCCAAGTAGCTATCGGTAAGATCAGCTTGAGAAAAGACTAACTTGTTTATAAAGATTTTGAATGAAAAAGCAATGAAATTTTTCTTCTAATACAACTTTTACTAGAAATATTTTTAAATCACAAATTAAACGGAAAGTAAATGTGTTGGGTATAAAAGAATAAGCGTACTTTAAAAAGTATGACTCTTATAGTTGAGGTCAAAACACTTTTCGAGTTACATCAATTCAGTTAAAACAAATACAATGGGCAGTCTGCGTAATCTAACTATCTTATCTTCTGATAAAGAAAATAAGCGTTGATAACTTTTATTTTCCGGTGACTGGCAAACAATTTCTTAATATTCTCGATGTTTTACAAAATGTATAACAGTTTTGACTTTTAAAATGTCAACAGAAAAAGGAAGGATTTTTTTTTTTCTCTTTGCGCATTAAAGAAATATTTCGATTTCATTTTTGAAATATAATATTTATTAGTTAATTTTAATTTTCGAAAAAATCTTCTTTAAAATACATAACTGAGTCCTTAACCCGTTTAAGACCACGATCCCATATATGGGATCACTTCAGGGAACACCGCATCATATGTAAGGTGTTTGCCCATTCTGAGGCCCATGATCCCACCAATGTGATCTTAATTTGGAATGATTATAAACTAAAAGTTCGGCGTATATTATTACAATAATGATTTTATATGAATTTTTAAAGGAAGTCAAGCATAACAGAAAAAAATTGCCTGGTCCTGAATGGGTTAAAGGTTATTTGAGTGAGTGAGTGAAAATTAACGTCACAATATTCAGCAACTCGAGGGCTTTTGGCGACGAACCTCGTAATTTTGAATGGTCAATGGACGAGGAAAATGTATGAGCTGGATGTGGTGTTTTTGTATTTTTGATAAAATCCAATTTATACTGAGATGATTCGCAGCGCAATCTCTGTTGTTATGGATTCTTTACCTTTTACGATTGGGTAAACAGTAAGGACTTATCCGCCAGTACAATTAACTTAAAAGTTGTTTGTCTCACAAGAATCTGGAAAGGTATTGTTTGTGTCCTGTCTATCCGGGGAAAGTATGAAAATAACAATTGAGAACGACGTTGTCACTCTTCATATATGACGGCCTATCACTTCCATCATTTCGTTTAATAAGTTACAGCTTTGGAAAGGATTTCCTGAAATATCTACGTCCTGTTGTGATCTTTGCATGATAATCACGTAATTCTATTTCTTTTTCAATCGGAGTTACTTTCCCCACGATGTATAACAGATTATACGTGTAATATTCCTAATAAATAAATTATTGAAACATAGATAGCTATCTCATTTAAAATACGTTCATTTTTCCGTGTCATTGTTTTCCTATTTGAAATAATCGCTTTGATTGGCCGTGATTTGTAAGCAATCCGAAATCTGTTCACAAAACAATATTATATCAAACAGCGTTAAAAATTCGCATTAGCTGGAGGTATTAATAAAAAAGAATTGGGATCACAAAAATAAGATGGGTAATTTTATTTTTTGTTTTGTTGAAAATTCTTTAAAGAAAAAGTATGCAAAAGATCTATCTCTTAGCAGCTTTTTTCCTTTTATAAGAAATCTATAAAAGTACTTTTTATATGATATTTTTTTCATAGCTTTCCTCGTTGTAATTTCACAGAATCGCTTCCCAACCGCAATCACTCTCTGCGATATAATTGTACAATCAATGAAAGGTTTGATCCACACACACAGCGAAAGATGACGTCACTCCACTCTACATTGAACTTCAGGAAGGAGAAAATAAATACACCTACGCTGAGTAATTCGTTTCCTCGGAGAACTTTTTATTTTCATGAAATAAAATTCATCCGAACTGTGATGGTCAAAAGGTAAAAAGAGAAAAAAAAAGGAGACAAGCATAAAAAAGTTTTTATTTAATTAAATAAAAATCACTTAAGGAATTGATTGTTTAACGTTTAGAAATAGCTTAGAGCACAATAATTCTTAAATTGAAGGACTTTTAATTGAGGTCGAAAGACCTTAGAAGAAGCCAAATGCGTGTATTGATAGTTACAGAAATTTTTTATTCTGTTTGATTGTGTGTAATTTTAACAAACTACTTTGATCCTAGATGAACATGCACGTGTAAATTTTATTTCCAGAAAATATGAAAATTTCAAAACATAACTATTTTGTTACCTGAAACATTTACCAGCTAAACAATGATTATAATGAATTAGCTTCAAAGGTAAATTAAATTAGTTTCAAAGATTGAATTGGGGAAATTTTTCAAACCAATCGGTTACAAAAATAATTGCATATTATATATAAGCCTTATTGGGGTTAGATACCGGTGTGAAACAGATAAATAGCAGTTTCTTTGAATGACAAAAGGAAGCTAAGAATTCGTCACAACTTTGTTTTATTCCAGTCATTTCTGTTTGAAAGAAAGCAGTCAATTGACCAACAAAGCCAAAAAACAATCTCGACTAAACCCTTTTAAATAACGAAGTTTGCTTAAGGTTAGTCGGTACCTCCGCTAATGTTAAATTGAACTATTTTATATGTACCTTTTTCTCAGAAACTGTTAAATATAAAAACTTCAAATTTTGTCTGTAAATTTATTATACTTTTATATTTATACTGAAGTGACATTTTTTAAATATATTGTTAAGTTTTTTCAAAATCATTCAACGTTAAGGTATCACAATGAATTTTTTAAAAATTGTCATTTTTTTCACGATAACTGACTTCACAAAAATATTTTTGGAATATTAAAAAAAGCTCATTTCAGTATATATAGTTACATATCAGTTATGTTCAATAAAATTTGCATGAGCACCCTTTAAGTAGTTTCTAAGAAAAAGGAACATGCAGTTTGAAATTTATGATTTTGAGAAAAATGCATTTTTAATATGAAATGTCACTTCATCACAAAAATTATGAATTACAACATGTATTTGTCCCATTTTATTACACATTGGCTTATCCTATATTTATTTTAAGACTTTTTTGTTTCCTATTTTACTTAAATTGCCCACAAAATACATATATAGCATTTTTCAGTTTTCGTTTAACGAGATGTTTTGTGATATTTACATTAGTTTTCGCAAAATCTGTATCAATTTTTGAAGAAGTTTTATGTGGGATGAATGACAAACATTAAAGGTGAGAATAAAACATCATGAATGCCTTGTTATAATGTATCAAAATGTGAAAGTAAGGATTTTGAAATATGTTATTATACGACATTTCTCGAAAGTTTTCATTAATGTTTTGTATACACATGCAAACAGTATTTTTAAAAGTATCAGATCTCAATAACTGATAAACTGATCAAATAATTTCTTAAACAGCCAAAATGAAACTGTTTTTATTTTTTTAAACATGAAATTTATGTATTTTTTATGTATATAACAAGCTTTACATGCAACGACAAAAAAATCACATATCATATATCTAGGCACCTTTTATGAAGCAACTTTTAGAAAACTAAAGCTTAAAAACTTGTCTGTACAATAAATAAACATTTATATTTATACTGAAGTGAAATCTTTCAAATATACTTTTTAGTTTTTTCAAAACATACTTTTACGTAGCATCACTGTGAATTTTTTAAAAATTGTCATTTTTTGTCACATTATCTGGTCTATAATCAAATATTTAGGGAATATTTTCAAAATCTCACTTCAGTATATATAGTTACATATCAGTTCTATGCAGTGAAAGTTGCAAGTGCATTTATTCAGTAAATTCTGAGAAAAAAGAACATGTAGTTTAAAAATAACATTGAGGAAATTGCATTTTTACAATAATATGACACCATCACAAAAATTATGAATTACAACATGTATTTGTCCCACTTTATTAAAAATCAGCATCTTTCAATGTATTTTCAATAAAATAGAAAACAAAAAAGTCTTAGATATCCCAGAAAATAATACATAGCATTTTTCAGTTTTTATTTATCGAGATATTTTGTAGATGTGCATCATTTTTTTCAAATTCTGTATCAATCTGTGAAATTTTTAGCTTTCATACATAATAAATATCCAAGTCGACAATGAAGTATCATAACTATAATATATAAAAATGTATCAATATAGTTTGGTATTAATTTGTGGTTACTTTTTAATTACACCTGATTTTACGACATTTCGAAAGTTTTCATTCGGTTTTTGTAAAGTTTCCATTAGGTTTTGTTGTTGGAGACAATTTATAAGTTTTAAACTTTAAAATTTATTCTAAACTGGACAAATTATTTCTGAAACAGCCACAATAAAACCGTTTTTGTATTTTTATACATGAAATTTACGTATTTTTTGTACGTAACAAACTTCTCGCTAAGGCAATAAACATCACATTTGATGTATCATCTCATACCTTTTTCTAAGAAACTATTAAACATAAAGACTCAAAATTTTGAATTTATATTAATTAGACATTTATATATATACTGAAGGGAATTTTTTTTAAATATATTAATTAGTTTTTATAAAAAGACAAATTTTAGTTCACCGTGCATCATTATGAATTTATTGAAAATTGTCATTTTTTTTTGTTATGTCTTAAGAATATTTCAAAAATGTCACTTCAGTATACACAATTATATGTAAGCAACATAGAGTACATGCATACAGTATGTTTACACAATTTTAAAAAAAATAAATTTTATAAAAAAGTAATTTTGGACAAATTTTTACCTTAGAAAAAAAAAGGGGGCATGAGTTATTATCCAAAAATGTAATGAAATTTTAAAATATTCTTGCTTCCCCATCAATTTTCTTAGTGTTGGTAGATAATTTTTTTATTGCTCTTAAAATGGATTTTACATTTTCAGTATTTTAATAACCGTTTTGCAGTATATGTTGGTTGCAATAAGTACACCATTAAATGATGTCATTTAGCCATATTTCAATTTTTCAACAACAATATTTTTATTATCATTTTTGCAAATAACTTCGTCCACGGTTTTATTAGAGTTATAAAAAAAAGTTTTAAAGGATTTAAAACTATTATCTGTTTATAATATTTGTAAAATTTTGCAGGAAAGACCTTTTCCAATAAAACACAAAACAACTACAAAGTTCTAAATTTCAAATTAAAATTATAATGATTTCATGAAATTTAGAAACTTCCCTCTAAAAGTAGGTAAACAAACTAACAGTTAAACTGGCAGTTATTATACAATTAATCTACAGTTAATTGTGTATAATTAAATTAAAAAATATAATGACTTTACAACTGCCTCCCAGATATAAAAGGCTAATATTTACACTATTATCTGTCAAAAGGGGTGTGGCAAAACAGCTGATTATTTTTTAAGTCATTTTGACATACTTCTCATTCATAAATTAGCATACATGTTATATCATTGGAAAGGCCATGAATTGGAGATTTTAGAAATAGGAAAATCTCAAAATCGATAACCTGAAGATTTTCAGCCTACTGACTTTTCTTAAAAGTATGCATTATAGTTATTTCTTTATACTGTTACAAATTTGGGTTGATGAAAATTAGGCAGTGACTTCAAATTGATTGATAAATTTGTTAATGGACAAATAAATACGCTAAGACAAAATGACGAAGAAAAATTAAACCAGATTATTTACAGTAATGGAAAAACGCATTCGTTGTAAACAAGCTTTACAGCGCTCTAGAAAGGTTCTTTAGAATAGCTGCAAAAGCAGGAACTCAAGCAAATGAAGTCTCTCTGCCTTATCACAACGCACTAGCTCAGTGGTCATAACCTTTAGAACAGGGATCCCTAAATGTATAATTTGATATTTGACGGACCACTAATATGACTGACCCCTATATCGCAGACCACAAACATAATTGTCTCTTATTTACATTTATACTTATATTTTCATCCAATTTCACACAAAAATAAATAAATAAATAAACTGGCTACGCAAAGTAGTGTCTTCAAAGTAAAGCGTTTTGCCGCCAATTTACCATTGTTGCCAACTCTCACTTTCAAATATTGCTAGGTACATCTGCAAAAGTAGCTGAAAATCCCCCAAATTCAGAACAAATTTCGCTAAAAGTAATAGTCCAAATTTTTAAGAAAAGTACAATTCATGTTTCTTGATACTTTTTGTTATTAATGAAACGGCAATTTTACTACGGACCATCAAAACATTTTCACGGACCACCAATGGTCCGTGGACTAGCGGTTGGCAACCGCTGCAGTAGCTGATTCTGAAATCAACGGACCCAGTTCTAGACTTCATCGGTGTTTGTATAAACTCATAGAAATTTCCAGAAGTGTTGATTCCAGAGAGTTCCATGATGGTATAATTTTTCGCCAAATCTGTCACCCAATCTAGTAATCATGCTCTTATCTTGCCATTGTCTTAGTCAAGTTTTAATGTTAGAAAAAGTACTTTCCCTGTTAAACTCTTTTTTTCAACATGTAGTGTATCATTGCAAGGAAAACAACATGGTGTGCTTCAATAACAAATTATCGCATCTTCTCACGGATTGTTTGAAATTATTGACAGTTAAATTGTTCAAACCATGCAACACTTTGTATTAACTTCCTGCAGCACTAAGCACCAATTTTAGTTTTCAAATAATTTGTAAATATCATTGAATTATTTTCTGTAAAAAAAGTCTCAGTCAAAAAATAATATTGGCTAGTGTTTTTCTTACATGATTTTTATAACCCCCCCACAACAAACACTGATTTATATTTATATATATAAATATTGCTTTACATTTTATTGTAATTTATGTAATTGGATTGTATTATCTTCCACGGCATGATGAAAGGGAGGAAAGTAGAGAGGCGTGTCATAACTCTAACATCATCATACTGGATCAAACCCAGTATATGTTGTATTCCTTGCAATGATACACTGCTTGTGGGAAAAAGAGTTTTACAGAGTAAGTACTCTTCCCAGCATTAACTTGAATAATATGATGACAACCCTAAAATATGTGAGCATGGTTACCGTTTGGGCACTAAAATCGACCTTAGTGACATATTTGGCGACAAATTATGCAGCCAAAAAAACCAATGATAATTCTCTGAAATCGACCATTCTGGAAGTTTCCATGAGAATATTTTCACTAAATAAGGTACCTTTGAAACCAAAGTGGAGTCAGTCGAGTTCAGAATTTGTTTGTGAGCTGTCTGTAAGTTCCTGCTCACACACACACACATGGAACTGCTCTAGCAACTATGATGAATCTCTCACAGATATTTTGCTGGTTTGTCATTTAGCGTGGTTGATGCTTCTACCACGCGTTAACATGGTATGGAATTTAGGAGAACAAGAAGCAAGTTCAATCGCCCTTCTCATTACTTGACCTTGGATCAAAATTGCGAGGTCAGTTACCAATAGCCCTATTATTACTTTTAAGAACAATGTTAACAAACTGTTAATCAGCTACAGTAGATTTGTATGTACTGGTACAATATTGCATTAACAAGAATTGAATGTGAGGAAATCTAAGAAAGATCTTTGAAGAACTCTATAGGGCTATTGTCTTTAATTTGATTCTTATTGTTAGAATACTTGGAAAGTAAAAAGCAAATAAAGTTAGAATAGGAATTTATATATTTTATATACTTCGCATGTGCTTGATATTTATATATATATTTATACTTTAATGTACA